>LR749500.1:76050-91255 GCA_902729485.2 Mus minutoides
AAAAAAAAAAAAAAGAGAACAGGAGAGATCATAGACTAGAATCTTGGCCACTGAAAAAAAGAGAAGACAGGACCTAGACAGATCAGGTATCCAGATCAGGAAATCTGGGCAACAGAAAAACAGAATTAAGTGAGTTGGGGTGCTGAGCCCCAGCTGGGGAGCCTCACCTGTGTCGGACTGAAGTTGCTTATTTGGGACTGTGAAAATTTTTAGATGCCGCTGGCTTCTGCAGGCTCTGGACACCTGGGTTTCAAAAAGACTTTACTAATGGCCTTATCCTTGCCTGATGAGAGAAGAGTTACCAGAGAAGTCCTTACTCAGACTTTGAGACCTTGAGATAGGCCTGTTTGTCTTCCATTTTCTGAAAACAGTCTGATTTATCTCCCCTTTTCAAAAACAGTTTGGTCACAGATGTCTTGGACAGCTGCCCAACAGTTCACCGTGACCTTCAAAATATTTTCTACCCCCTCCCAGTACCCCCTCCCCAAACTTGTGGTTTTAGCCCTTAAAAATGCTAAGAAAATTAGAATCGGGGACAGACTCCTCTATCCCTGTGTGGAATATGAGTCTCACCCTAGCTTGCTAGCTTAGAATAAACCTCCTGCTGTTTGCATCAAGTTCGGCTCTGGTGTCTTCCTGGGGGACGTGCTCTCCGGGGACTGGATAAGGGTCTCCCCACACGGGGGGTCTCTTCATAACAGCTCTGCTAAGACTGAAGGAGGCCTCAGCCTGAAAGGCAGTCAAGACAGCACACAAGGTCCCTCTGAAGCACCGGTTCTTCCCCAGTGTCCCCCCTGTCATTCCCTACCCTCCATGCCACACCCCCAGTACACACAAACACACACACACACACACACACACACACACACACACAGAAGGATTTTAATTTGCCTAAACTTGGATCACCAGCACATTAATGGTGCTTGGCATACCAGTAAGTATCTGTTGAATGGACACATAAATAGTGGGGACAGTCAGAGGTAACTCTAGGACTTTAGGCATATCATAATCCCAAATGTACAAACAATTATTTTTAAGTTTTTATTTGTATGGGTGCTTTGCCTGCATATATATCTATTCACCTCATGCAAGCCTGGAGCCTGAAGAGGCCAGAGAGTGTGTCAGATTCCCTGCAACTGTGATTGTAGACAGCTAGGAGCTGCCATGTGGGTGCTAGGAATTGAACTTGGGTCCTCCAGAAGAGCAGTACATACTCTGAAAACTAAGCTATCGCTACAGACCTACTTTTAATGTTTTTTGTTGTTGTTTTTTGTTTTGTTTTGTTTTGTTTTTTTCGAGACAGGGTTTCTCTGTGTAGCCCTGGCTGTCCTGGAACTCACTTTGTAGACCAGGCTGGCCTCGAACTCAGAAATCTGCCTGCTTCTGCATCCCAAGTGCTGGGATTAAAGGCGTGTGTCACCACGCCCGGCTAATGTTGTAAACACTATGCATATGTATGTGCATATGTGTGATAATGCATGTGTTGGTACAGGCACACACATGCCACAGTGTGCTTTTGGAGCACAGAGAACAGTTTTATCATATTGGTTTTCTCTTCCCACCCTTACGTGCCTTCTCAAGATGGAAGTCATATCATTATGCTATATGGCAATCACTTTTACCTGCGGAGCCCGAGAGAGGGCTGCAAATATTTATGTTTAAGTAGACATTTGCTGTGATGACCATGATGGTACACACTTGTAAATGGAGCAATCAGGAGACTGAAGCAAGTTTGTGAGTCAGACTGCACAGTGAGACTCTGTATCAAATAAGTACTATGAACTAGTACTAAGTACAAAGAAGCTGTTCATAGAGCCGGGCGGTGGTGGCACATGCCTTTAATCCCAGCACTCGGGAGGCAGAGGCAGGCAGATTTCTGAGTTCGAGACCAGCCTGGTGAGTGAGTTCCAGGACAGCCAGGGCTACACAGAGAAACCCTGTCATGAAAAAAAAAAAAAACAAAACCAAACAAACAAAAAAAGAAGCTGTTCATAGTAGTTGTTACCTATAGTCACAGCACTAGGAAGGATGAGGCAGGAGGATCCTGAGTTTGAGGCTAACCTAGGCCTACATCAGTGAGACCCCATATCAAGAAAAACAAGAGTCGGGCGTGGTGGCACACGCCTTTAATCCCAGCACTCGGGAGGCAGAGGCATGCGGATTTCTGAGTTCTAGGCCAGCCTGGTCTACAAAGTGAGTTCCAGGACAGCCAGGGCTATACAGAGAAACCCTGTCTCAAAAAACACAACCCCCCCCCAAAAAAAAAGAAAAGAAAAACAAGGGCTGGCAAGATGGCTCAGCGGGTAAGAGCACTGACAGCTCTTCTGAAGGTCCTGAGTTCAAATCCCAACAACCACATGGTGGCTCACAACCACCTGTAATGAGATCTGACGCCCTCCTCTAGTGTGTCAGAAGACAGCTACAGTGTACTTATGTATGATAATAAATAAATCTTTGGGCCAGAGCAAGCAGGACTAACCGGAGAGAGCAGAGGTCCTAAAAATTCAATTCCCAACGATCACAGGAAAGCTCACAACCATCTGTACAGCTACAGTGTACTAACATACATAAAATCAATCAATCAATCAATCTTTAAAAAACAAAAAACAAAAAACCAAAAACACTTGGTGTGATGTAGCTTAGTTTTAACTCACTCTATCCACATACCTGACACACCGGTATCCTTAACACTCTTGAACACTAGCATCATGAAACTACACACATGCACGTATGACAAGAAACTGCTCTCCGTGTGCAGGCTCTATGCTAATCTAGTTCGTTTTCTTCCACAACTCAAGCTGCTGCAATAAAGCACCACTCGCTGGTGTCTTTAAAATGGACATTCATTTCTCTCCTTCCACTGGAAGCTTGCTGATACCAAGGTGCCAGAAGGCCCCGCCTCTGTCGTCAGGGTGTCTGGAGAAGGCCCCCTCTTGCTGCAGATGGTCTGCATCCTTCCTGTGGTTCGACCTCACTTGTGGAGAAGAGACAGAAAGCAACCAGCCCTCTAGTCCTGTTTGCTCAGTCTCTGGGTTTTAAGATCCTAACTCTTCCTGGCAATCTTCTGTCCCTCCCCAGTGCAGGAATTACAGGCTTGAGCCACTACAGCCACAGCAGAACCCTCTGGTTATAAAGACATCAATCTCTCAGGGCACCTTGCCCCTCAGACCCTCTGGTCACCTTACCAGGGCCCTGCCTCTAAGATCACAATGGGGGTTAGGGCTTCAGGCACAGGCAAGGGGTGGTGGTCTATTTCATTACATTACCCAGGTAAGGAAAATTTTATTCTTTAACAAAATTGTGTTGTTAAAATATCCATCCATGTTACCTGACTTGGGTCTTTGGGGAATCCTTTTACATCTCTGCAAACTGTTGATAATTGAAAACAATGGGGAATTATTCTTATCCATAGACTTGCAAATGAATACTGTCCAGGCAACACACAATCCTCTTTCTGTGGAAAAACCAGTTCTACATCCATTTGCATATTTATTTCAATGTTTTTAGTCTAGAGACTGTTCTTTGAATTCTCCTTTGAGGTAGTTTTAAAATCTCACCAGTTTCTTCATTATTTTTTAAAGACAGGATTTCTGTAGCCTAGGGTAGACTCAAACTTGACCTGTAATGGAGGATGGGATCCTAAGGGACGATACCATGCCTGGTATATATATATATATATATATATATATATATATATATATATATATATATATATATATATATATATATTGTGCTGGTATTGAACTGAGAGGGCTTTGTGCATGGTGGTCAAGTATGGTGGCGTGCCAGCTGAGCCCCAGTCCCCTTCATTACATTTTTCCTGTTTTTTGTTTTTTTTTTTTAAGATTTATTTTGCCGGGTGTGCTGGCGCGCGCCTTTAATCCCAGCACTCGGGAGGCAGAGGCAGGTGGATTTCTGAGTTCGAGGCCAGCCTGGTCTACAAAGTGAGTTCCAGGACAGCCAGGGCTATACAGAGAAACCCTGTCTCGAAAAACAAAAAAAAAAAAAAAAAAAAGATTTATTTATTATATGTAAGTACACTGTAGCTGTCTTCAGACACTCCAGAAGAGGGCGCCAGATCTCGTTACGGATGGTTGTGAGCCACCATGTGGATGCTGGGATTTGAACTTATCACCTTCGGAAGAGCAGTTGGGTGCTCTTACCTGCTGAGCCATTTCACCAGCCCCCATTTTTCCTTTTATTATTCTTGTTTGTTTATTTTTTTGTTTGTTTTTTGAGACAGGGTTTCTCTGTGTAGCCCTGGCTGTACTGGAACTCACTCTGTAGACCAGGCTGGCCTCAAACTCAGAAATCCACCTGCCTCTACCTCCCAAGTCTTGGGATTAAAGGCTTGCACCACCCTTTATTATTCTTAACAGTTCATCTCTTAAAAATTCTAGGACTGGCCGGGCTCACGCCTTTAATCCCAGCACTTGGGAGGCAGAGGCAGGTGGATTTCTGAGTTCGAGGTCAGCCTGGTCTACAAAGTGAAAGTGAGTTCCAGGACAGCCAGAGCTACACTGAGAAACCTTGTCTCGAAAAAACAAAATTAAAAAAAAAAAAATTCAGCCGGGCGTGGTGGCGCACGCCTTTAATCCCAGCACTTGGGAGGCAGAGGCAGGTGGATTTCTGAGTTCGAGGCCAGCCTGGTCTACAGAGTGAGTTCCAGGACAGCCAGGGCTATACAGAGAAACCCTGTCTCGAAAAAAACCAAAAAAAAAACCAAAAAACAACAACAAAAAAAATTCTAGGACTGGGTGCATACCCTTGATCCCAGCACCTGGAAGCAGAGACAGGAGGATCTCTGTGCATTCAATACCAGCCTGGTCTATATGAGTTCCAGATTAACCAGAACTACTAGGGAGAAAAGAAAGAAAGAAAGAAAGAAAGAAAGAAAGAAAGAAAGAAAGAAAGAAAGAAAGAAAGAAAGAAAGAAAGAAAGAAAGAAGAGAGAGAGAGGAAGGGAACGGAAGGGAACGGAAGGGAAGGGAAGGGAAGAGAAGGGAAGGGAAGGGAAAGGAAGGGAAGGGAAGGGAAGGAATTCTAGATAGGTAATGGTGGTACATACCTTTATTCCCAGCACTCAGGAGACAGAAGGTGGTGGATCTCTGAGTTCACAGCCAGTCTGGTCTACAGAGAGTTTAAGGACAGCCAAGGCTACACAGAAACCTTATCTCAAAAAAAAAACTGAAAGAAAGGGAAGGTCTAGAGCTGAGAATTTAGCTCAGTAGTGGAGTGTTTGCCTAGTGTGCATAAGATCGTGGCTTCAAGCTCCAGCACACAAAACAGGGGCAGTGGGAGCAAGGATCTCAGGGGAGAGCTCTTTAATGTCCAAGGCTACCACAATTTGAGCAGCAAAATAAAAGGCAGGCTTAGTATTGTGTGGCTTTGGACCCAGCACTTGAGAGGCAGAGGCAGGCAGAGCTCAAAATTCAAGGCCAGTGGTCTCCATAGAGAGAGCTCCAGGCCAGTCAAGGATACCAAGAAAGACCTTATCTCAAACAGGAAAAAACAAAGTGGCATTGGATTATAACCTTTAGAATAATATAAATATGCACAAGTCAATATTGATCTGAATGGTTGACTGCATGGAAGGAGGTGACTTACTTCTCCTGAAGAGACTTCCATGAAATTCCTATAATTTCTGCAACCACACCCCTCAAGAAGGCAAATAGCAGCTGTCTTCCAAAGAGTACTGGTTCTTTTTTCTACCACCCTTCTCTACCCCCTATTCCACCCTTCCAACCCCCAGAACTAGACAGGAGAGAAAGAAGGCTAGAGAGGAAAGGGAATGTCTGCCTCATTAGAGTACTTCCTCCTGGTTAGTGATGTTGAGTTCCTTGGGGCAAGTTTGATCTTTGCTGGCAGGATATCTAATTTCTTCTTCTTGTCTCCTTTTGGTAGATTATTCAGCAAACCTCAATGAACCTCAACAAACCATAACAAACCACAGGCAACCAGCAGCTCCCCTACCAGGGCTCTAGCACTTCTATATCTGAAAAATCCCCAGAATTCCAAACATCACACACTGGCAAATTCACCAAGCCTCAGTGGGTAAGAGCACCCGACTGCTCTTCCGAAGGTGACGAGTTCAAATCCCAGCAACCACATGGTGGCTTACAACCACCCGTAATGAGATCTGAGCGTCTGAAGTCAGCTACACCATACTTATGAATAATAATAATAAACGAATCCTTGGACCGGAGAGAGCAAGTGGGATGGACCAGAGCGAGCGGGGCCTAACAGGCCGGCTGGAGTGAGCGGAGCAAGACCAGAACAAGCAGGGTTGACTGGAACGAGGAAAAAAAAAACAATAAATAAATTTTTAAAAGAGGGGCTGGCAAGGTGGCGCACGCCTTTAATCCCAGCACTCGGGAGACAGAGGCAGGCGGATTTCTGAGTTGGAGGCCAGCCTGGTCTACAGAGTGAGTTCCAGGACAGCCAGGGCTACACAGAGAAACCCTGTCTCCAAAAAACCAAAAAAAAAAAAATAAAAAAAGAGCACCAACTGCTCTTCCGAAGGTCCCGAGTTCAAATCCCAGCAACCACATGGTGGCTCACAACCATCCGTAATGAGATCTGATACCCTCTTCTAGAGTGTCTGAAGACAGCTATAGTGTACTTACATATAATAAATAAATAAATAAATAAGAAAAGAAAATCCATCCTTATTAAAAAAAAAAAGTAAAATTCTCGGGATCTGGAGAGATGGCTCAGAGGTTAGGAGCACTGACTGCTCTTCTAAAGATCCTGAGTTCAATTCCCAGCAACCACATGGTAGCTCACAACCATCTGTAATGGGATCTGACGCTCTCTTTTGGTGTGTTTGAAGACAGGGACATTGGGAGGCAGAAGCAGAGGCAGGCAGATTTCTGAGTTTGAGGCCAGCCTGGTCTTCAAAGTGAGTTCCAGGAAAGCCAGGGCTATACAGAGAAACCCTGTCTCAAAAAAAAAAAAAAAAGACAGGACAGTGTACTCATATAATAGAGTAAATAATTCTAAAACAATCAAACAAAGAAACAAACCAACAACAACCAAAATTCTCACTACATACCAGAGTTCTGTAAAAGGATAAGGTAATTGTATTAGTAGTTGGTTTACATCAAACTCCTGCATAAAGAACAAGCACCTGGAAACATTGTAGAGAAGTCATTATTAAAATCATCAGCCAAGGCCGGGCGTGGTGGCGCACGCCTTTAATCCTAGCACTCGGGAGGCAGAGGCAGGCGGATTTCTGAGTTCGAGGCCAGCCTGCTCTACAAAGTGAGTTCCAGGACAGCCAGGGCTATACAGAGAAACCCTGTCTCGAAAAACCAAAAAAAAAAAAAAAAAAAAAAAAATCATCAGCCAAGGAGCAAAATCTGAACAGAAAGTGTCTTATTCCACATATAATAAATTCTGTATGTTTATTTTAAATATTGACAACACTAGCTAAGCAGAGTATATTAAGATACAATTTTTGCTTAGAAACAATTTGATAAGGTAAATTTCTTCAAAAATTGGGACTATTAGCCGGGTGTGGTGGTGCAGGCCTTTAATCCTAGCACTCGGGAGGCAGAGGTAGGCGGATTTCTGAGTTCGAGGCCAGCCTGGTCTACAAAGTGAGTTCCAGGACAGCCAGAGAAACCCTGTCTCAAAAAACAAAACAAAACAAAACAAAAAAAAAAATTGGGACTATTACCTTAAATGACCATATCTAATATTTGAGAACATGACAATACATATTTTTGTTAATATCAAACAGTTGTATCTATATTCTAAGAGACAATTTAATTATAAGTTGTATTTCCCAAAAACAGATGATTTTTAATTTGTCTCAAAAAACCAAAAAAAAAAAAAAAAAAGAGCTTGCCCGGGTGGTGTAGGTGTGGAAGAGCTGGTGGGCTGACTAGCTCAGCTACCACCTAGGCCCAAGTCCAAGGCTTTGAGTTAGCCCACCTCAACATCCACCCCATCTATAAACTGCTGGAGCTTGTGAAGGGGCCAGTCCTACAGATCCACAGCTTCAGGATCTCCATGACACCAGGTAACAGGATAACCTAGAGGAGTCCTGACGAGAGTGTAGCAGGAGCCAAAGGCCTCCAACCAGACTAATGACTCATCATAATGAACATTTGCAAGTAAAGAAGTGTGGACAAAAGTGTGTATATACCATGTGACACACTGTGACACACTGCAGCTTCTACCAGATGGGTTCTTTTTTCATTTCTTTATCCTCTCTTTCTCTCTCTCTCTCTCTCTCTCTCTCTCTTTTGGTTTTTCGAGACAGGGTTTCTCTGTGTAGCCCTGGCTGTCCTGGAACTCACTCTGTAGACCAGGCTGGCCTTAAACTCAGAAATCCGTCTACCTCTGCCACCCAAGTGCTGTGATTAAAGGTGTGTGCCACCACTGCCCGGCTTCTTTCTTTCTTCCTTTTTTTCTTTTTTTCTTTTTTTTTTCCTTTTTTTTTTTCAAGGGTGGAGGGCAGGTACAAAGGGATGGGGAGATGAGTAGGATTGGGGTACACAATGTGAACGTCACAAAGAATCAATAAAAAGTTAAAAAAAAAAATACTACCAGAGACAGTCTCTGCCTTGTCAAGAGCAAATAATTCACTTTACAAAGTTTTCTAAAATTAACCCTGTTATCAGAAACTTTTACTCCTGCCCATGGATAAATCCCTAGGTCACTGCATACTGACAGCAGTCACCATATTTCTTAGTGTCATTCTATTTAAAAATAGATTGGTTGAAAAGCAAGATAACCACATTAAATGGGCTTTTGACTTTTTTTTTTTTTTTTTGAGACTGGGTTTCTTTGTATAGCCCTGGTTTGTCCTGAAACTCACTTTGTAGACCAGGCTGGCCTCAAGCTCTCAAGCTCAGAGATCCTTCTGCCTCTGCCCCTGTGCCCCTGTCTCTTTCTCTGCCTGAGTGCTGGGACTAAAGTCGTGTGTGTATAGCACTCCCTCCCAGTAGCTTTTGGAACTTCTTAGAAAAACATAAGCATCATTGCTAAAACCTGTAGACTCCCTGCAAGGTAAGAGTGTACCAATTAGCCCTGAGGCTCTCTATCTGACAAAGACGGGATTATATTCTCAAAGCACCACAGATGAACCCAGGTTGGAAAGAATCTCTTCCACCTAAGTCATCTTGTCCTTGAAAAATCTAAGGGCTTATGAGTTAAGGAATATCACTTAATGCAAACACTTGTTGACTATACAGATTTAAAAAAATAAAAAAGCCGACAACTCTCCAAGACAGCCCTTTTGGGTATTCTAAATAACTTCCCAAGCTGTGAGTTTGATGTCTGCATATCTGGCATCCTCCTTTAACGAAGAGTCTATACTATAAACCCTGAAATTAACTTTGCTAAAAGGAATAACTGAATGTCCAGTAAAGAGCAATTGAACTAGGATTTAGGAGACTATCGGGCACTAACAGTGGCCTGTCCTGTTGATGGACACAGCCTCACCCACATTCAACTTTACATTACCTCTTCTCTTCCATAACCCATAGCCCCACAGTTATCATGAGAGGAACTTACAAAAGCATCAATGGAACGACCTCCTACATAACGCCTGCCTGGTATCCCTCAAACTGTCTCGTTTGTGAAAACACAATAACAAAAATCCAAGAGCATTCTGATTTTGGCCCTGTGGAGACAAGCCTGGGGCACTATTATATGGTGTCATGGGTCGGTCAGGATATGGAAAGAGGAGTCTTTCAGTAAAAACCAGGGAGCTGGGTGTGGTGACACATTCCTACAATCTCAGCACCAAGGCGTCTGAATCTGGGCTTCCCAGCCAGCCTGGGAGCCAGGGTCTTACTCTTACAAAAACAAACAAAAAGGTAAAACCAAAGGAATCTAAACAAATAGACTTTGGCTAATAAAATGTACAATGCTGGTTCATTCCTTGTGACAAATATAGCACACTATGATGTAAATAACGGGAAACAGGGCTGGGTATGGGAAAGTGAGTGCCTGGGATGTGTGAGGCCCTCCATTTTCTTCCCAACACAAATACTAATGATAACAATGGGAAAGCGAGAGGAAGCCAGGTGTGTGGCACATGTTCCTCCAGCAGTCTAGAAGCTGAAGCAGGAAAATCATTCAAGGGCAGCCTTGGCTGCAAAGACAGACTCCATCTCAAAATAACCATAGGACAAACTGATGCTGGAAACACAGGCGCTCAAAATTATCTTTCCATTTCTGTTCTGGTTTGTTCTGTGAAGTAGGATCTTTCTAAGTAGCTAAACTGGCCTCCCTCACACTTGCAATCCTCTTCTCTTGGTTTCCTGGAATTACAGCCGCACCCCTACCCCCACCCCAAGTTTCAGACAGTGTAGCCCAGGCTGGCTCCAACTTCACTGTGACCCTTCTGAGCTGCTGGAGTGACAGGGTTGTCCCATTACATACAGCTCAGGCCTATATTTCTTTTTTTTTACTATTGTTGCTATGTGTGTGCATGAATACCTGTTGTCCAAGTTGATCAGAAGTCATCAGATTCTCTAGAACTGGAGTTACAGATAGTTGTGAGCCATCATGTGGGAGCTGAGAAACAAACCTGTCCTCTGTGAGAGCAGCAAGACTCATAACTGTTGAGCCATCTCTCCAGCCCCAGTGCTTTTATTTTTAAAAGCTTAACAACTGGGTGTGGTGGTGCACACATTTAATCCCAGCACTCAGGAAACAGAGGCAGAAGCAGAGAATCTCTGTGAGTTAGAGGCCAGACTAGACTACGTAGCCAGCTAAGATAAATGGGATTACACAGAGAGACCCTGTCTCAAAACAAACCAAAAACAATTGATAACAATTATCAATCATTAAGGATAACAGTGGATCTGGGCAGTGGTGGTGCACACCTTAATCCCAGCACTTGGGAGGCAGAGGCAGGCAGATTTCTGAGTTCGAGGCCAGCCTGGTCTACAGAGTGACCAGCAGCAAGACTCTGAGTTTCAGGACAGCCAGGGCTACACAGAGAAACCCTGTCTTGAAAAAGGATAACAGTGGATGTGGTGTTGAGCACATACCTATTAATTCCAACACTTGCAAGGAAGTAGGAAAAGGTAGAGGTCAAGGCTCCCTTGGGCTACATAGAAGCCCTGTCTCAGAAATGCATAATAAATAAAGGTACAAATCTATGTGGGTGGCACATTCATAGTTAAGGTCCTGTCTTATTTTCCCTCAACACCCTCAGGATTAACAGAATCTGGCACCTAATGTTTGTTCCATAAATGAGTGAGGACAAGATCAGACCAACCCAGCCCAAGGAGGTAAGGTGTTCTCCAGACAGAAAGGATTTTTTGTCGGGGCTGGGGCTAGGAGCTGACTTTCCTGGTTTAGAATGAATGGCTGGCACCCTAACAATTTGCCCAGATCTGAAGGTAAAGTTGGAAATTCCAAGATCATTATAAAATGCCTAATCTGTTCTGCTGTCTAAATTTAAAAACCTGCCAGTCATGTTCATCTCACATAACCTATAACAAAAATAACCACAAATGATCTGAAGCTTTCAGGCATTGCAAACCATATTCTAACTAAACATAATGACTAACCTTGATTGCCACTCGTGACATCTGATCCAGTTAGATTCGTTTATTTTTATTTTATATGTATGGGTGTTTTGCCTGCATGCATGTCTGTGTCTGTCCAGAGGCCAGAAGAGGGCACTTGATCCTTTGGAACTAGAGTTACAGATGGTTGTAAGCTGCCAGGTGGGTGCTGGGAATTGAACCTGAGTTCTTTGGAAGAGCAGCCAGTGCTCCTAAATACTGCATCTTCTCTCCAGTCCCCCTCCCATCTTTTTTTTTTTTTTTTTTTTTTTTTGGTTTTTTTTGAGACAGGGTTTCTCTGTATAGCCCTGGCTGTCCTGGAACTCACTTTGTAGAGCAGGCTGGCCTCGAACTCAGAAATCCGCCTGCCTCTGTATCCCAAGTGCTGGGATTAAAGTCATGCGCCACCACACCCGGCCTCTCTTTTTTCTCTAGCTCCTTTTTTTTTTCTTCTTCTTCACCTCCCAGGCATGTGCCACCAAGGTCTAGTGAGTAAGGTCGATTACTACCAAGCCCGGGCATGGTGGGATCAACAGATGCTTCCCTGCATGCTAGCAAGCTCCCACAGCCTTTGTCTGGGCCTTCACTCACATGCCTTTGGATCACCTGCTCCTTTACAGTGTACAGTTGCATTCTCAGCACTGGTTATACAGTATTGGACAAGGCAGATGAGCCTCCTGCATTTGTGGGTCTCACAATAGGACTGCAGAACTAATTACTCACAGTCATTTCCATAATGAATTCCAACTGTGTACTACAGAGAACCAGGTGGGGATTTACAAGGCCTTCAAAGTCAGTGGCTTCCTGTTGACATTGGAGTTAAGATCAGACATAGGAGTTAAGAATGAAAAGTCAAGCCGGGCGTGGTGGAGCACGCCTTTAATTCCAGCACTCGGGAGGCAGAGGCAGGCGGATTTCTGAGTTCGAGGCCAGCCTGGTCTACAAAGTGAGTTCCAGGACAACCAGGGCTATACAGAGATACCCTGTCTCGGAAAAAAAAAAAAAGAAAAGTCAAGGTGGGGGTGGACAGCATGCGAAAAGGCAGGAAGGAAGCAGGAGTGCCCAAGAGTCTAAGAAAGGCTGATGTGTCCAAAGACCAGAGGAAAAGAGGCTGGGGCACACCAGGAATAAGGAGGTCAGGAAAGCAGACAGGCAGATCTATCAGGCCCTTAGATGACTGGGTTATGGTTTTTAGTTTCAGCGTACAGTTTATTCATATATTGTTCAACTATTACTAAATACTTCAATGGTTAATCTTATGTTAAGGGCCATAGTACCTAGTTAGAAGTTTCTGGGTGTGTCTGTGAGGGTGTTTCTTGAAGGGAATAGAACTGGAATTGGGAGACTAAGAAAGTCAGATGGCTGTTCCCTATGTGGGTGGGCTCAGTTAATCTGCCAAGGGACCTTAGTGAAAAATGTGTAGTTTAATTTTTCTAGGTAGCTTGAGCTAGGAAACTGTCTTCTGCTATGGGTGCTTCCTATTCCCAGGTCTTGTGAGCTACAACATGGGCTTGTGGGTGGGAGATGGCTTGACCTCAGCTTATGTAATCACATGAGTTACTACATGTCTTAGGGTTTCTATTACTTCAGCAAAACACCATGACCAAAATGCAAGGTAGGGAGAAAAGGTTTATTTAGCTTTTATGTCCATATTGCTGTTCATCATCAAAGGAAGGACAGGAATTCAAGCAGGGTAGAATCTGAGCTGATGCAGAGACTATGGGCTCAGACTGCTTTCTTATAGAATTCAGGACTACCTGACTGGGGATGGCACCCACAATGGGCTTCTTCCCCACCCCCGCCCCAGTGATCACTAATTGAGGAAATGCCATACAGCTGGATCTCGTGGAGGCATTTCCTCAACTGAGGATTCTTTCTGTGATGACTCTAGCTTGTGTCAAGTTGACACACAAAACCAGCCAGAACACTACCTTATACCAAGTTTCTTTTTAGATACATGTCCACCTGATTCTGTTTCTCTGAGAACTCTAATACAGGCCCTCCTAGGCCACCATGGTGTCTCACTAAACTTACCTCATTCATGTCCAATTAGTACCCTGAAGCCGTGCTCTAATCTCTCCACAGCATGCTGCCAAGGTTAACCTTCCCAAAGCAAAACTCATGTCATTTCTCTGCTTTAAACATTTCAAGGCTTCTCACCTACCCCAGAACTCACCCACATCTTTTGTTTTCACTAAACTAACCCAACTTAGTTCAGGTGCAGACCCAGCTGAGCAGACCCTATTCCATCTCTGAGTCTGACTGATGTATGGGAATGCTTTCTTCTCTAACACTGATAGGCACAAAAATAGGAAGTTGGGTTGGGGGAGGATGTCTGTAGACGTGGCTTTGCTTTCAGAACAGAGCCATAGAAAACTACTCTCCCCAGCAGATGAGAATACGTGGCAGCTGGCTGAGCAGAGGCTGCTGTAGATCCAGGGCCTGACAGAGATTGAACCATCCTTCCTAGCCATACTGCACTTTGGTCTTCCACAAAGTCATTCTCCTCCAGGTATCAGGACTCAAGTCAAACCATGCACATTGGGTCAGACAGCTATCTACAACAGATCTTGCAAGGGAGAATTTTTTTCCTGGATAGGAGGAAGTGATGTTGGGAGACTGTTCAGATTTAACACAGTTAAGCCAGCTGATGATGGTTTCTTTTGAAAGAACTGGTCTGACAGATGAAGGTTTCAAACACTTTATTCATGAGATATAACTTAATATCCTACTATGTGTCAAACAATGTTCCAAGTATTATGTTTATAACCAAGAATAACAAACTTCCTGTCAGCCCCAACCTCAACATTTTAAAATAGTAAATGTAAATTTCACAAATGCATAAGTACTATGAAGAAAACATCTTGTTTTTGTGGTGCTGGGGATCAAACCCAGGACTGTGCATTCTAGACAATGTGCTACCCAGACACATACCCTAGTTCTGAGACAAAAGGTGACTTAGATAAAGGAAGTATGAATGAGATTGCAAAATTGGGTACTGAAACAGGAAGTCTCTAAATTCATGGAACAGAGAGTCCCTAAAAGAGGAAATGTTCTTCTCTCATTACAGTGGATGCCCTGCAGATGGTGCCATTACCTGACTGTCCCACTGCTAGGATGAGGGGCAGAACAGCTGACTAGGCTGACAAGATGTTCTCCTGAGAGTTTGGACCCAGAAACTCGGGAACATTTGCAGCTGCCTCAGGTCTCAGTGAATTTCAGGTAGATTTCCCATCACTCTAGAGGTTGGAAGTCCTGACCTTTGAGTCTGTAGGTCCTAGAGTTTCCAACGCATTCCCTGGTAGACTGTTACGATTATTCAGTCAGCTTTATTCCTTGCAACCAAAAACTGTTGGCTTCAAGGAAGGCTAGCAATGCTGAAGATCTGGGTAACTGAGGATTGCAACTAACATTTATTAAAACAGAAACAGTACAGCCAACAGGCAACATTTCCCCACTTCCTCTGAAGAGACCCCCGTGTGGGGAGACCCTTATCCAGTCCCTGGAGAGCACGTCCCCCAGGAAGACACCAGAGCCGAACTTGATGCAAACAGCAGGAGGTTTATTCTAAGCTAGCAAGCTAGGGTGAGACTCATATTCCACACAGGGATAGAGGAGTCTGACCCCGAATCTAATTTTCTTAGCATTTTTAAGGGCTAAAACCACAAGTT
>LR749500.1:91355-113406 GCA_902729485.2 Mus minutoides
TACCTCAGCCCGAGAGCTTTGTCTCCTTCTCATCCCTTTGTGACTTCAACACAAGGGTCAGCAGTGTTACAGCATTTGTCAGAATCAACTTGGCCTTGACTCACCAATGAGTCTCAAAAAGCTCAAGCTGGCCTCAAACTCATTACAAGGCAAGAGGGCTCATTGAGGGAGGGTTTCTGGGACAGGGAGACAAGGTCTCACTAGGTTGCCCTGGGTGGTCTGCAACTTGGCTCAGCGAGGAGAAATACTTGTGTTAACGGTCTATGACTTTATATGGAGCTGAGGATGGAGGATGACCTGGAACTGCTAATCAATCCTTTGCTGGCATTACAGGCCCAAGACACCATACCAGGTCTACCAGCACTTCTATCACGGTGGGAATGTTCACATCCCCGGAGCATGAGCCTATGTTTCTATCTCCTCTATCTCCCTATCCTCTCCCTTCTTTTTTTTTTGGGGGGGGGGGTTTGAGACAGGGTTTCTCTGTATAGCCCTGGCTGTCCTGGAACTCACTTTGTAGACCAGGCTGGCCTTGAACTCAGAAATCCACCTGCCTCTGCCTCCCGAGTGCTGGGATTAAAGGCGTGCGCCACCACCGCCCGGCTATCCTCTCCCTTCTTATTTGGCTTTTGTAGCTCATGATGATCTTCAGCTCACCTTGTCTCACCACCACCCCTACCCCCAGATAGGGTTTCTCTGTGTAGCCCCAATGTCTTGGAGAGGCTGTCCTTGAACTCAGGGTCTCCACCTGTCTCTGTGCCTAGAGCTTTGGGATTAAAGGTACGTGCCACCACCCAGCTTGCCTTAGCCTTTTGAAGGCTAGAATCACTGGCATGTGCTATCACACAAGAAATAACCATTTTTCATGTTTCAAGAGCAGTTCTGATGTCATTTAATTAAGAGTTGGAGGGGGCTGGGCATGGTGGCACACGCCTTTAATCCCAGTACTTGGAAGGCAAAGGCAGGCGGATTTCTGAGTTCGAGGCCAGCCTGGTCTACAGAGTGAGTTCCAGGTCAGCCAGGGCTATACAGAGAAACCCTGTCTCGACCCCCCCCCCAAAAAAAAAAAAAAAAAAAAAAAAAAAAAGAAAATGCCCCATGCACCAATTTTACTCAATTAAAATTCCCTCTTCCTGGCCTAGAGAAATGGCTCAGTGGTTTATAGCACTGATTTTTCTTCCAGAGGTCCTGAGTACAATTTCCAGCAACCACATGGTGGTCATAACCATCTGTAATTAGTATCCAATGCTGTCTTTTGGTGTGTCTGAAGAGAATGACAGTATACCCACACACATGAACTAAAATAAATAAGTAAATAAAAAGAAAGAAAGAGTCCCTCTCCCTAAGCTGGGCATGGTGGTACATCTATTTGATCCTAGTACGCAGGAGGTAGAGGACAGACTTCTGGGAGTTTGAGGTCAACCTGTACCTCAAACAAGTACCAGCCAGGACTACACAGACTTTTTTTTTTTTTTTGGTTTTTCGAGACAGGGTTTCTCTGTGTAGCCCTGACTGTCCTGGAACTTACTTTGTAGACCAGACTGGCCTCGAACTCAGAAATCCACCTGCCTCTGCCCCCCCCCCCCCCCAGTGCTGGGATTAAAGGCATGCGCCACCACGCCCGGCGGTTCAAAAGCTCTTTAATCCTTTCCCATACTCACCTGAGCAAGGAGAGAATGTTATCTACCTCTAGGTAAAGATAATCCCCAAAGCAAGAGGCTTTAACAAACATTTGCTGTCTCACTAGCCTGGGTCTGAAGTTCCAGAGTGTTCTGAGTGTTGTGGTTCTGGGTGTCTTAAGAGGTGCTTGGCTGGGGCTGCCATGTTCAGCTTCCAATGTGGTTCACTCACATAGCCGATGGCAGGAGGCTCTGATGTCACATGGACCCCTCAAGACACAAGGGCTTGAGCTTCATGACCTGGAAGCTGGCTTTCCCAGAGGTGCAGATGTAAAAGAATCAGAAAGAAGCTGCAAAGTCCTTATGATCAAGCCTCTATCACACCCTCACATTCTGCCCTCCTCAGGAGAATAAACGTAGCTGCAGAGAGGACTGAGGAAGCTACAAGCTCTGCCGGGGTCTTGTATCTGGTCACCATCCTACTTACACTACTCCAAGTTAATTAAGACTTGAAGAAAGGAAACCTGATTTCAGGAATCCGAGTACAAAGATTTATAAGCAATGGAGGACATAAGGGCAGATATGATGAAAGACACCAACAATAACTCAAAGCACCAGGTCTCGGGAATTGGAAAAAAACAGATAACCTTCAGTGAAAGGAGACAGAGGCTACCTAAAGCCCAAGGACAAGGAGTAACCCCAAACTCAAGAGCTTACCCCACTGGAAGAGTAACTTCTCCCTCTATAACCCAGAAGGAAAATCTGCTGTCTAGTCGGCCCTGCTGTGTCCATTATGGTGCCAAATCCCTATGTGGCCTGAGACTGGGATCCATGAATCCAGGCTAGAACTGATTTGTCCTGGGCTAAACTGTGTCCTACAGACTATTCCGAATATAGAAGCCTAAACCCCAGTATCATACAATGTGGGGGGCATTTGAATGACAAACCTTTAAAGGGGTGTTATTTATGTTAAGAGGCTATTAGGGTGGGTAGCATCTAGACTGACTGATGCCCTTGAAAAAGACAAGGATACTCTGAAAGGAACAGGGGACAAGCGTGCACAGAGGAGGACACTTGTGGAAGGTGGCTGTCTGTAAGCTAGGAGTGGCTACCATAGGAAACTAACCACTTACCTTGAACTTGTAGTCTCTAAGACACTAAGCAAATCAATCTTTTTTTTTTTTTTTTTAATTTTTTGGTTTTTGAAACAGGGTTTCTCTGTGTAGTCCTGGCTGTCCTGGAACTCACTTTGTAGACCAGGCTGGCCTCGAACTCAGAAATCCTCCTGCCTCTGCCTCCCGAGTGCTGGGATTAAAGGTGTGCGCCACCATGCCCGGCTGCAAATCAATCTTTTTAATTTAAGCCTCCATATTCTGTGGTATATTGTTATGCGGCCTAGTGAACCAAGACCTCAGCCCTCTGTACTGTTTTGGAATGTTGCTCTTTTCTTTTTTTTTCTTTGTTTTGTTTTGTTGGTTTTTCGAGACAGGGTTTCTCTTTATAGCCCTGGCTGGCCTCGAACTCATAAATCCGCCTGCCTCTGCCTTCCGAGTGCTGGGATCAAAGGCGTGCGCCACCACGCCCGGCTCGGAATGTTGCTCTTTTCTATAACAGGAGCTGTAGAATGTAGCATGAAAACCAACCCAATGGGCTAGAGAGATGGCTTGGTAATAGCGCACTGTCTGTTCCTCCACAAGGCCTGGCTTTAATTCCAAGTACCCAAACGCGAGTTTGCAGCTGACTCTAACTCTAGTTCCACCAGGGGATACAATGCTCCTTTTTGCAGGCTCTGCATGTAAGCATGTGCTACACAGGAATACATGGAGGCAAAACACCCATACACATTAAAAAAAAAAAGTCTTTAAAAAAAATAGAAAAGAATCAAGACACAAGTTCAAGCTCATCCTTCCCAGAGTCAATGCGGTGAAACAACTGGGGTCCCCGAAGGCCAGCTGATGAGAGTAGTCAGAGAGCTTGTTTTTACAGCTGTTCATCCTAATGGGGTCCTAAAAGGCCCCAGGCTTCCTGCTCTCCTCAGAATTCAGTTTCCATGGTTAGAGGCTCTCAAGGTCATCTCGATGGTCCTATGCATCTTCTCCTTAGCTAGAAAGCACCTTCTGGATTCGCTCCCGTACTTCCTTTGGGCCCAAGGACACCATCATCTCAGCCACAGGGGGTCCTTGCTAAGAAAAGAAAAAAAAAAACAAAAAAAAAAAAAACAAAAACCCAGCACCACTGACTTTTTGCCTCAAAGGGATTCATACCTAGTTTCTATCCCTCCATCTGTAGAAGACAGCCACAGGCTAATCCCAACCCAAAGCCTGCAACCCAGGGGCAGAGAGAGCCTGTCTTTATTGTATTTTCTTTATCTAGGGTCATTTTTGTTTTGTTTTATTTTTGCAGTGCTGGGGATCAACCCTAGTGCTCATGAATGGTAGGCAGATGCTTCAGCACTAAACTACAACCCACCCTCACTGGGTTTTCTCCACACAGCAGGCTTCCGTGGGCCTGTTTTTCTGCCTTTATTATTCTTAGTGATCTCCAAGGAGGCAGGGATCATATGTGTTTTGTTCATACCAGGTCCACTGTAACCATCACAGTGCCTGCGCATATAAGATGCTCAGTGGGCGAATGAGGGGAATGACAGTGTTTTATCAGCTTATTATTCCCTGGAGTGGCCTTAGTTCCAGACTGTGGGTCAATGAGGGGCTGAAGGCAACAGTTCAGTTCATGTCCCATCCCTCACCAGCTGTCCACTGAGGGCCATCCGGAGGAGCTTCATCACACTGCTATGCTTGGTGCCTTCCAGACCTTCTGACAGCTTCTTCAGTTCTCTGTTCAGCATATCCTGAGTTAGGCTTAAACCAGGTCTTTCTAAAAGCCTAAAAGAGAGCCAGTCTGAGCCAGGCATGAAGGTACACACCTTTAATCCTAGAACCCAGGAAGCAAAGGCGGTAGAATCTGAGTCTGAGGTTAGCCTGGTCTACAGAGTGAGTGCCAGGGCTGCACAGAGAAACCCTGACTCGGCAGGGGTTAGGGGTGGAGAGTGGGTCAATACTGATCCAGGATAGGAGAGGAAGCTTCAGAAGACTGTTAATCACCTACAGCACTAACACTTTACTGAGGGTAGGGAACTTTATCAATCTATTACAGGCAAACAGTGATGAACCACATATATAGGTGGCCCAGGCAAGTAGTAAGATACAGGTCACTCAAAGGACACCAAAAAGATGGCTTAGTGGGTAAGAAAGCTTGCCACCAGGCCTGATGAATTGAGCTCAATCCCCAGGTCCCACATTGTGGAAGGAGAACAAATCCCTCCCAAGTTGTCCCCTGACTTTTACACTCATGTGCCATGGTATGTGCCCTCCCCATGCACACAAAGTAATTAAATGTCAAAAATAAGAACTATAATAAGAGAATTTACTAACTGCCATGTAGTCTCTATGCCTCACCAATAACATCGGGACAATAATAGCATATGTACTGACTAGGGAGGTGACAGATAGCTAAAATATAATCAGCACTAAGTAAAGGCCTAAACTCACAGTAAACACTCAAAAATATTGGATACCATGTTTCAATAAAAGCTTAAACTTAGCCGGGCGTGGTGGCGCACGCCTTTAATCCTAGCACTCGGGAGGCAGAGGCAGGCGGATTTCTGAGTTCGAGGCCAGCCTGGTCTACAAAGTGAGTTCCAGGACAGCCAGGCCTATACAGAGAAACCCTGTCTCGAAAAACCGAAAAAAAAAAAAAAAGTTTCAGCATATTAATTTACACATGGTACACAGATATACATGCAGGCAAAACACTTATACACATAAATTAAAAACAAAACAAATATTTTAAAAATTAAACAAAAATTCTGTTACTCTTACAGTAAGCCAGGTCCTCTCTTCAGGGAGCAGAGCCACCTGGGCCTTAAGGGTTGCTGTTCTTTTTTTTTTTTTTTTTTTTTCCCGAGACAGGGTTTCTCTGTATAGCCTGGCTGTCCTGGAGCTCACTTTGTAGATCAGGCTGGCCTCGAACTCAGAAATCTACCTGCCTCTGCCTCTGCCTCCCAAGTGCTGGGATTAAAGGAGTGCAGCAACACGCCTGGCTTAGGGTTGCTGTTTTTAACTGAGAAGCCAGTGAGAGAGCATTTTTTCAGCTTGTCATAGTTTTATAGTGTGGAATCAAAAGCCAAGGTCTAGTGGAGAGAAGCCAGGGCAAAGAGTGAGAAGGGTGTGTCAAACCCTTAACTAGGTATGTGAGCACTTACCCCAGCAAGCGTTTGGCAATCACATTCATGTTTTCTGAGCTGGCACCCAGTTCTGATCGATGGACAGCAGGGCGGGTCCATAAGTAGGAGTACACTGGGGAGACCAGATCCTGCAGGCGGCTGATGTGACCCTGGGTAGAAAGGCAGTCACCACATATACCCTGAGAACTTGGGAAACCCTGGAAGGGGTTAAGGACGCCCTAAACCCACACCTGTCGCAGCAGGAGGATCCTCTCCATATATGCAGGGTCCAGAACATCCTTGTCTTGCAATTCACTCCCGAATGCCTCCTTCACCAGGCCCTGCAACTTCTCCACCAACTGGGGCCTCCGGGTCTCACTGCTCACCAGCTGGCGGAGGTGCAGCCTAAGGGTGAAGAAAGGGGATGCCCTGGGACTGATACGCCAAGACTATGCCAAACCTCTCCTCTCAGGGCAGTGTGGAGATTTGATGAATGTCACATCTATAAAATCCATAGGTAAAAACAAAGCTTTCTTTATATCTATAAAAGGAACAGGACTTGATGGAGGTCACAGCCAGAATGAGTCTAGGCAGACATGGTTTATTTTCAGTGTTTTTAAAATTGATTGATTGATTGATTGATGGTTGTTGTGTGTGGTTTTTTGTTTGTTTGTTTTTGTTTTTTTTTACAAGGTTTCTCTGTGTAGCCCTGGCTGTCCTGGAACTCACTCTGTAGACCAGGTTGTCCTTGAACTCAGAAATCCACCTGCCTCTGCCTCCCGAGTGCTAGGATTAAAGGCATGTGCCACCATTGCCTTGACAGTGTTTTATTTTTTATTTTTCTGAGACAAGATCTCCCTATATATCCCTAGCTGGCATAGAACTCACTTTGTAGACCCAGCTGGTCTCAAACTCAGAGATCCCTGTCCCTGCACTCCAAGTGCTAAAATTAAAGGTGTGTGACACCATACCAGGCATTTTCAGTGTTTTAAAAATAGTAGCTGACTTTTCCCTGTTACTTTTGAGGTGTTACGAGAGAAAACCCAGAGCTTCATGCATACTAAGTAAGCATTCTAGAACTGAGCTACACCCAGCCAAGAAGCTATTTTAAACCAGGAGATCACAGTAATGAACATTCTGGCTCTCCCTGTGGAATGAGCAGCTCTGGGCGCACAGTGCCCTGACCAGAGCTTTAACTGGCTAGAGCAGGCTGGATCCATGATGAGGGCTCAGACTCCACAGTCCTCCAGCTGCCCTGTCCCTCTCCTCTTTGGTGTCTTGCCAGACTTTCCCTTCCCACACTATCACCTGGCCTCCACAGGCACCCAAGTTTACACAGAAAAATCCAGGAAATGTGCTTTCTGACATCACTTGGATTATGAAGCACTGATATGAAAGGAGAGGTAAAAAAAAAAACAAACAAACTCATGTCCCTATGATTTGGAACAGGAGCTATTTCAATGAAGCATTCAGTTTCAAAGCTGGGGCTTTCCTGTCAAGTCAAATTATCTCTTTTCTTTCAGTGGTCTACAAAATGAAAAAAAATATTATCTCTTTTCTGGAATTCTAACTCCCTGACTTTCTTCCTAATAGTAAAGCCTTCAAAACTCCAACCCTCATACCAAGTCTTGTTATCTTCAGTCCCCAGGCTGTCCTTTACCTCTTCCTGACAGGACTGGGCCAAGGAGAGACATGGCAGTGCAGATCCACTCTAAGTCCTATGGCCCTTTGTCTGTGTTAGAGGAAAGCCAAGTAATAAAATGGTAAGTAGTGCCGGGCGTGGTGGCGCACGCCTTTAATCCCAGCACTCGGGAGGCAGAGGCAGGCGGATTTCTGAGTTCGAGGCCAGCCTGGTCTACAAAGTGAGTTCCAGGACAGCCAGGGCTAAAGAGAAACCCTGTCTCGAAAAACCAAAAAAAAAAAAAAAAAAAAAAAAAAAAAAATGGTAAGTAGCTCATGAGCTTGGGACTGTATAGTCCTGAGTCCAAAGCCCACCGGCAAGGTGTTGGCAGTAACTCACACAACCACTGGAAAGCCAGGGAGTGTCAGACACACAATGGGATAAGAGGCCTCTGGCAGAGCGGTAGCAAAGATTAACCATGGGACTATATTCGAAGTACTGATGCCAGGGCCTGGAAGCCACCCATTCATGGGCTGCAGACCTGTGGAAGTCTGAGGCTCCTTACATGTCACAGGATGGAAGACAAGACACTATGGGAAGCTAACAGGAATGCAGACTGGCAAAAAACAATTTAAAACCTTTTGCTTTGTTTTTAGTGTTTGAGACAGATTCTATGTAGTTAGGCTAGCCTAGAACTCACCATCTTCCCAAAGCTCTTTGAGTGCTGGAATTATAAGCATGTGTAATTTGGTTGAAAAATAATTTGAGTATTATAGAAAACATATGGATACAGTACAGAAACTGTGCAATCTCCTTAGCAGCAAGGCCAGGCAGTAAGAAGAAAAAAAACAATCCAGGAGAGGTATATAACCCAAGCTGGCCTAGGGTTTACAATTATGCTGTCTCAACATTCCGAGTGCTGAGATTACAGGTATGCACCATAGTGTTTGGCTCTCTCACTTACCTGTTAAATTCTGGGAGCTTCTCTAGGTCCAGCAGGGCTGAGTGGTGGGTGATCCGAGTCAGGTCAAACTGTGTAATCAGCTCCGGCAGGGTCCTGCCCATTTGGTTCTCTGCAAGTCAGGCCCACTTGGCTGCTCAGCCCCCCCTCATCTACTGATTTTTGTTCTTCCCATTATCTTTCTTTCTGCATTGCCCAGGATGGCCTACAGATTTTGATCCTTCTGCCCGTTTCTCAAATTGCTGGGACATAAGTATTGGCTACATTTCCCTGCCTTCACACACAAAGGAGAGCAAGTGAGTAAGCTGTAGACTTCCCACTACATTTGGACCAAAGCCACAAGAGTAGTGTGCCCACTGTCTGGATTACTTCAGAGTTTCTTATCTGCTTGGTGGTGAGTAGGGTGTGACATCAGTGTACTCTACATACTTCCTCCTTAATGCCACAGTGGAACCTCAATGATGGAAGCTGCTGTTTTCTGTTTCATTTGAGATAGGACTTTGGCATTTACATACTCCAGACTGACCTTGAACTAGTAATCCTCTTGCTTTAGCTTCATTAATGTTGGGATTCCAAGTGTGCAACTGCTTCTTTTTAAACTGTTTTCCCCTTATTTTTAATTTGTATGTGTGTGTGTTTATGTGTCCAAGGGCATAGAAGGGAATGGAGTAAAAAAGAGGGTGTTGGATCTTGCTTGACATTGGAGTTAGAGGCAGCTGTGAGCCATCTGATGTGGGTGTTGGGAACAGAACTCAGAAAAACCAGAAAGAGCTTTTAACTACTGGGCCATCTCTCCAGCCCCTGGAAGCAGCTTCTTTATGAGCAGCAGTTCTCTTTGGTGCAGTCAGGAGGCACCATGGTCAGTCACAGGCCTCAAGAACTATATCCTTTACTAAGGAGATGACTCTGGCAAGTTACTCAAACTCCCCGAGCCTCAGATCACCTCAGAAACTAGGATTATCAACTTATTGCCAGAGTTTCAGAAATCCTTGCCACAGAAAGCCATCCTATCTGATACTTGGTTCTTCAAAGTTTGTGTTCTAAACCTGCAATCAGCTGTATTCACAGTAACATCAGTAATACTGTTAGAGCACATACTTGTATAATTACAGTAATCATGAGTCTGTAGCTTTTGTGTCTATGATGTGGCCAGACAGTGGGCTGGTTCCTTCTATTTACAAGCTTACTGGCTCCTAAGGACCCTTAGTCCTATCATATGGATGAGACTAATGAGACTTCTGGTCTCTGAAGGCAAGGGACAGTGCCTACTGTGAGCCCCACTCCAACAACAAAGCAGTGTGGGGTAAACCAAGTGAGGGTCACAGTTGACTGGCTCAGGAAACACTACTGACTAGAATAATGAACCTGTTCAAGATCACGTGATAGGTGGCAATGCTTTGACAAGCAAGTCTGCCTGCATCTAAGCTCAAGCTTAGCCACCATGACCACTTAGCTGCATATATATGTACCTGCAAACCCTGAGCCACAGTTGGTGATGATGTCAAGCAAGGCTTCTGGCAGAAAACCGGTGGCAGCAAAATGTTCCAGGAAAATGTCCCCTTGCCTCTTAGACAGCTTGCTACCATCCCTGTTGAGGAGCAGGGGCAGATGAGCAAACCGAGGTGGCTGCCAGCCAAGGGCCTGGTAGAGGAGCAAGTGCTTGGAGGTGGAGACTAGCCACTCGGAGCCCCGCAGCACATGGCTGATGCTCATGTGGTGGTCATCTACCACACAGGCTAGGTGGTAGGTGGGAAAGCCATCACTTTTCAGGATAACTGGGTCCCCCTCCACACTGGCCACTTCATGTTGAGTCCAGCCATATACCAGGTCTTGGAAGGCTGGTACTCCCTCCTCTAGACGGAAGCGGATAGCAGGCTTGGGGTCTAAGGCCAGCTTCTGGGCCACCTGTGCCTGGCTCAGATTCCGGCACTGATTGTCATACCTGTTGGGAGATAAAACAGCAGAGTAGCTAAGAGAACAGTGGACAGAACCTCACTTGTCCCTCAAGTTCTGGTTTTTATTTGCAGTGCTAAAGATTTTACTCAAGGTCCTGGGGATGCAAGTAAGCACTCTACAACTGAACTGTAACCCAATCCTTATCTATGGTTTCTGACCACTTATGCTCTGGGGCAGCTCATTAACCTCTTGAAGGGGCTTCTGTCTAGAATAGGTTTAAAAATAAAGTTGTGTGGGACAACACAGCGTGGTGACTTATTAATCATTGCTCCTTTTCCCTTGCTAAGAAGGACATGGGAAATGCTTAGACTAGCAGAATTTCAATGAGTACAGACAATCTTGCAATCTTATGACCTGGTACCAGTGATCAGTCCAGGTAAGAATGTAAAGGACACTTGGTGGATAAGGAAAGGCTAAGTAAGGTTCTGGGAAAGGAATTTCTTTCCAATGAGGTTAAGACATAGCTGTAAGGGGGAAAGTCCTCCTTTTATACTTCCCAGGAGCACTCTGAATGTCACCCTCGGAGAAGCCATATTAAAACTGTTAACCCCACATACAATTAAGGGAGAAAAGGCAAGGCTGTCAGCAGGCAAATAGTCAGAGAGGTCACCACAGAGCCCTGATATCTCAAGGCTGCTCCTCTTAGCCTGGAGTTATCCACCTCCATATTTTTATACGATGTGGCTCATGTCCTCCCTACTC
This sequence comes from Mus minutoides, assembly GCA_902729485.2. Taxonomy (NCBI): domain Eukaryota; kingdom Metazoa; phylum Chordata; class Mammalia; order Rodentia; family Muridae; genus Mus; species Mus minutoides. The sequence goes on from LR749500.1 coordinate 102,437, forward strand.
AAAAAGTGGGTGCACAGGCCCTTCAGGACCTTGGGAACTCATGAGAAACTCAGACCCAAACGTTAAGACTCTATAGGGTAGCTGGGCGTGGTGGCGCACGCCTTTAATCCCAGCACTTGGGAGGCAGAGGCAGGCGGATTTCTGAGTTCGAGGCCAGCCTGGTCTACAAAGTGAGTTCCAGGACAGCCAGGGCTAGACAGAGAAACCCTGTCTCGAAAAAACCAAAAAAAAAAAAAAAAAAAAAAAAGTGAGTTCCAGGACAGCCAGGACTACACAGAGAAACCCTGTCTAAAAAACAAAACAAAACAAAACAAAACAAAACAAAACAAAACCAAACCTCTATAGGGTAACCATAAGCCCAAATAACTCATACAAGTAGAGAAAATATTGAGAACTGTTGTTGTTTTCAACATTTTTTGCAGGAAGGGGGATTCAAGACAGGGTTTCTCTGTATAACCCTGGCTGTCCTGGAACTCTATAGACCAGGCTGTCCTTGAACTCAGAAATCTGCCTGCCTCTGCCTCCCGAGTGCTGGGATTAAAAGTGTGTACCACCACTACCTGGCCATGTTTTCAACATTTTTAAAAGATTCATTTATTTATCATGTATAAAATGTTCTGCCTGCACAGCAAGAAGAGTGAGCCAGATCTCATTATAAATGGCTGGGGATTGAACTCAGGACCTCTGGAAGAGCAGCCATTGCTCTTAACCTCTGAGCCATCTCTCCAGCCATGTTTTCACTTTTTAACTTATCTTTATATCTTACTTATTTCCTTCTTTGATCACTTCTTCAAAAATTTTTACTAAAAATTATACGTATATATAATTTTTTGCTTATGTGTATATAAGCACAGTGCCTGGGGAGGTCAGAGCCAATGGATATCCCTGGAGCTAGAATTATAGGAGCTGTGAGCTGCCTAATATGGTGTTGAGAACTAAACTCTGGTCCTGTGCAAAAGCACTGTGAGTTCCTAACTCCTAAGTCAACTCTCCAGTTCCCTAGTTTGCCACCTAAAAAAAAAGTTTTAGCCAAAAGTGGTCTATGAAAGTCAGAGCTACATAGGTGACCCATGTCCTGAAAAAGAAAAAAAATAAAAATAAGCAAAGAAACATACAGGAGAAGGTTTTCAAAATGTATTATTATTGTGTGAGCCTGATGTGCATATGCCATGGTGCACGTGTACAAGTCAGAGGGCAGCATGATGGAGTCAGTTCTCTCCTTCCACCTTTCACATGGGTCCTGCAGCTACAACTCAGGTCTCCAGTCCTACATAATAAGCAATCTCACTTGCTGAGCCAATTCACTGGCCTTTGTCTGTCAATTTTAATTTTTAAAATATATATCCAAACGTGTCCTAAGAAACACAATGTGAAACTTGCAAACTCAGTTCTTTTTTTTTTTTTATTTTTTATTCTGAGTCAGGGTTTCTCTGTGTAGCCCTGGCCTTCCTAGAACTGGCTCTGTAGACCAGGCTGGCCTCAACTCAGATCTGCCTGTCCCTGCTTCCCGAGTGCTGGGACTAAAGGTGTGTGCCACCATGCTGGACAGTAAACTCAGTTTTTTTGTCTTGTTTTGTTTTTGTTTTTGAGACAGTTTCTCTGTGTAGCCCTGGCTGGTCTTGAACTCAGTAATCTGCCTGCCTCTGCCTCCCAAGTGCTGGGATTAAAGGCATGTGCCACCACTGCCCGGCTGTAAACTCAGTTTTTATTTTATTTTTTTTATTTTTTTAAAGATTTTATTTATTTATTTAATTATTTAATATATGACAAGTACACTGTAGCTGTCTTCATAGACACCAGAAAAAGGCATCAGATCCCATTACAGATGGTTGTGAGCCACCATGTGGTTGCTGGGAATTGAACTCAGGACCTCTGGAAGAGCAGTCAATGCTTTTTTTTGTTTTTGGTTTTTCAAGACAGGGTTTCTCTGAATAGCCCTGGCTGTCCTGGAACTAGCTTTGTAGACCAGGCTGGCCTCGAACTCAGAAATCCGCCTGCCTCTGCCTCCCGAGTGCTGGGATTAAAGGCATGCGCCACCACGCCCGGCTGCAGTCAATGCTCTTAACCACTGAGCCATCTCTCCAGCCCTAAACTCATTTTTTTTTTTTTTTTTTTGGTTTTTCGAGACAGGGTTTCTCTGTCTAGCCCTGGCTGTCCTGGAACTCACTTTGTAGACCAGGCTGGCCTCGAACTCAGAAATCCGCCTGCCTCTGCCTCCCAAGTGCTGGGATTAAAGGCGTGTGCCACCAAGCCCGGCTCTAAACTCAGTTTTTAATGCACCTAACTCTTCAGTCTCATAGATCACATGATATCGTGTGATCATAACTAAAAACAATTCTTTGTATTAATGGAGTATAGTCTGTTAACAATCAGAAACAAACAAATCCTTTAATCCCAGCACTCAGGAGGTAGAGGCAGGTGGATTTCTGAGTTCGAGGCCAGCCTGGTTTACAAAGGGAGGTCCAGGACAGCCAGGGCTACACAGAGAAACCCTGTCTCAAAAAAACCAAAATCAACTAAACAAACAAACAACACAGGTTTGATGGTAGATACCTATTAACCTAATACCTGGGAGACTGAAACAAGATTTCAAGCTGGAGGCCAGGCTGAGCTACACAGTGAGATTTCTGTGTCAAAGGTAAAAAAAAAAAAGCAGTGAATGTCTATCAACATCTAGCCTTTGTCCAGCAGTTACTGAAAGTAGAGCTTCAATGCTATGATGCTACTTACTGGTAACAGTGTAAACTAGAAAAAGTCACTGGATGGAATCTATCAAGGCACTATGTTGTCCTTCTCTCTCTTTTGTGTGTGTGTGTGTGTGTGTGTGTGTGTGTGTGTAGAGGTACATGAGAGACTGTTCACAGTACAGGCTGGTCTCACATTTACTACATATTGAGGATGTCCTTGAACACCTGTTCCACCTGCCCATATCTCTCCAAGTTCCTGATTATAAGAGTGTATTACCATACCCAGTTTCAAAGTTATATACAGCTCCTGTAATGATGGGTAATATTGATGTCAATTTGACAGTATCTGAAAACACCTAAGAGGCAAGTCTCTAAGCATGGAATTATTTAGATAATGTTTAGCCTCTAGGACGGTATGAAGGATTAAACTGATTAAATAAATTGATACAGGAAAACCCATCTGCACCATTCTGTAGTAAGAATTTCATTTCCTTAAAAACCCAGTTATCTCTTTTTCTTCTCTCTCTTCTCTCCCCCCTCTTTCTCTCTTTTCCTCTTCTCTGCCCCCCTACCCGCTCAAGCTCAATAAACCACCTCTCCCACGTGGAACCACTTTGGGGGAAAAAAAAAACAGTTATGTTGAGGTTTTTTTTTTTTTTTTTTTTTTTGGTTTTTCGAGACAGGGTTTCTCGGTATAGCCCTGGCTGTCCTGGAACTCACTCTGTATACCTGGCCTCGAACTCAGAAATCCGACTGCCTCTGCCTCCCAAGTGCTGGGATTAAAGGGGTGCGCCACCACGCCCGGCTTGAGTATGTTTTTGTTTTAATCTCAGGGGCTGCTTCAGATTGTCCACAGCAGTTAATAACTATGATTGTCTTGTATTCTAGGTGGGGCTGATTTTTGCCAGCTGTAGATACTTTATGTTTGGGATTCTGGAGAGGGTATATATGGGAGAGTCCCAAGAGGGCCTGTGGCTGCTGTTGCTGGTTCCTGCTGCTGTGTTTGTTATTATTGGATTGCTGGCTGGAGAGATTCTGACAAAGAAGACTGGACTTGGCCCAGGGAACTTGACACACCTAGTCAGCAGGAAGTAGTCTAAAGAGTCTAGGCCCTTTCCCCTCTACCCTCATTCTCTTCTACATAGTGTTGGGGCTTAGAAGGGATTAGGATGGAATACGGGTTGGAAAGCTGGTAGATATAAGAATCCAATAAAGTAGCCCAAAAATGTACATCTGCACCGTTCCCTGGGTTGGGATCTTGGACTGCATAGAATGAGGAAAGGGAGCTGAACATTAGCAGTCATCAGTTTCTTCAGCCAGACCGTGGACATAGTGAGAACAGCTGCTTCCAGGCCCTGCTCTGGACTTCCTGGCCATGATGGACTGTAATCTCAAACTGTGAGCCAGAAGAAATCATTCCTTTCTGGAGTTTCTTTTGTCAGGGTATTTTATTACAGCAAATAAGCTAAGACACTATCTCATACACATATCACAGATGAAAATGATGTTCTTCAATGTTCCCTTACTATATTAGCTCTTTCTTTCTTTCTTTCTTTCTTTCTTTCTTTCTTTCTTTCTTTCTTTCTTTCTTTCTTTCTTCTAGACAGGGTTTCTCTGTGTAGCCTTGGCTGTCCTGGAACTCACTCTGTAGACCAGGCTGGCCTCAAACTCAGAAATTTGCCTGTCTCTGCCTCCCAAGTGCTGGGATTAAAGGGGCCTACCACCACTGCCCAGCTTATTGACTACTGCTGTGTCAAAACAACATGGCCAAGGCAACTTAAAAAGAAAGCATTAAATTGGGCTTATAAGGTTTCAGAGGGCTAGAACCCATGATGGTGGAGCAAACGCATGGCAGCAGGAACAGCTGAGGGTTTCTATTCTGATTGGCAAGCAGGAGGCAGAGAGTCCAGTGGGAACAGCTAGATTCTCTGAAACCTCAAAGCCCACCACCCCTAGTGACCTACCTCCTCCAACAAGGCCACACTCCCTAATCCTACCTTCACAGTTCTAACAACTGTGGACTAAGGATTCAAACACATGAACCATTCTCATTTAAACTACCACACTCATCACAACTCCTCCCTTCAGAACAAAGGATAGGAGGCATAAAGATTCACTGACAGGGAACAGAGTAAGAAATTCATAGCATTTCAATATACAATTTTCTGTTGTTTTTTAAAGGTCTCACAAAGCCCAGAAAGGCTTCAAAGTCTCAAGGTAGCTAAGGATAACCTTGAACTCCTGATTGTCCTGCCTCTGCCTCCTGAATGCTGGGATTAGGGGCAAATGTCACCATGCTATATCATAAATGCAATATTATAGGATAGAAAAAAAATATGGGCTGATATGGAAACTCCCCTAAGACAGGAGGTATGTAGTATATTGCAAACTACCATGACTGGAAAAGGTAACAGTGGTCCCCCTTTGTCAGCACAGGCACTGAATATACTACCTAGTACCAACTACCTCTTTTTTTTTTTTTTTTTGGTTTTTCGAGACAGGGTTTCTCTGTGTAGCTCTGGCTGTCCTGGAACTCACTTTGTAGACCAGGCTGGCCTCGAACTCAGAAATCCGCCTGCCTCTGCCTCCCAAGTGCTGGGATTAAAGGCGTGCACCACCACACCCGGCCCAACTACCTCTTGAGAGAAGAAATGAGTGGTCAAAGGGAGGGTGAGGGGGGCTGGTGAGATGGCTCAGTGGGTAAGAGCACCCGACTGCTCTTCCGAAGGTGATAAGTTCAAATCCCAGCAACCACATGGTGGCTCACAACCATCCGTAATGAGATCTGGCTCCCTCTCCTGGGGTGTCTGAAGACAGCTACAGTGTACTCACATATAATAAATAAAATAAATCTAAAAAAAAAAAAAAAAGGGAGGGTGAGGAGACATATTTCTATGTATTGTTCGGTAGTTTAAGTATTGAATATGAGGCTAGTAAGTTAGCTCAGTAGGTGAGGGTGCCTCTGAGTTCAATCCCCACATGGTGGAGGGAGAACACCAACTCATGAAAGTTGTCCTCTGACCCATATATGCTGGGGCATGTGCTGCCCCCTCACAAAGTAAGTTTAAAAATTTAAAAAGAGGGCTGGTGAGATGGCTCAGTGGGTAAGAGCACCCGACTGCTCTTCCGAAGGTGATGAGTTCAAAACCCAGCGACCACATGGTGGCTTACAACCACCAGTAATGAGATCTGATGCCCTCCTCTGGTGCGGCTGAAGTCAGCTACAGCGTACTTAAAATTTAAAAAGAAATGTAAATATTAAACAAATTTTTGGGTTTTGTTTGTTTGTTGAGATAGGATCACACTATGTAGCCATTACTGGCTTTGTAGCCTTGAACTCACAGATACCTGCTGACCTCTGCCTCCCGAGTGCTGGAACTAAAGGCATCTGCCACTATACTCAGCAATTCTTTTAATTTTGAGCACATGTATGTGGGGGGTGTGTATGAGTTTAGGTTCTTACAGAGGCCAAAAGAATGGGATTCCACTGGAATTGCAGTTACAGGTGGTTATGAACTGTTCCATGTGGGTACTAGGAACTGAACTTGGGCCTCTACTAGGTCAGTAAGCATTTTGGAGGTAGGGGGAGAAAGGGTCTCTTTACAAAGCCCAGGCTGTCCTGGAACTCATTATTTATGGCTAGCTTAAAACTCAAGAGATCTTTCTGCCTCTGCCTCTAAGTACCAGGATTAAAGGTTTGTACCTTTATTTATTATGCATTTCTGAGACAGGGCTTCTATATAGCCCAAGGGAGCCTTGACCTCTCCCTTTTCCTACTTCCTTGCAAGTGTTGGAATTAATAGGTATGTGCACCACACCACATTCACTGTTATCTTTTTTTTTATTTTTTTGGTTTTTTGAGACAGGGTTTCTCTGTATAGCCCTGGATGTCCCGGAACTCACTCTGTAGACCAGGCTGGCCTCAAACTCAGAAATCCGCCTGCCTCTGTCTCCCAAGCGCTGGGATTAAAGACATGCGCCACCACACCCATATTTTTTATACTTTTTTTTTTGGGGGGGGGGGAAGGGGAATATTTAGCTCACTTGTAGAGCACTTCCTTAACAAGCATAAGGCCCCTGGGCTCAGTCCTCAGCTCTGGGAAAAGGAAGTGAAGGGAAGACCAGGTATGTATTCTGACCTTTAGTTGGTTAGAAAAAAACCATGTGACAAGGAACAGACAACCAGTAAGAGCCCTGGCCTTCCCACAGCCTCTGGGGAGAGGACAGAAGGAAATCCGCTTCAGGCAGAGATTCTTCACTCCAGAGAACTGCAGGCTTGACTTCAGCCCAACTTGACTTCAGCCCAACTGCAGCTCTGAAAGATACTCAGAACCAAAGAAGCCTGCACAGATGCCTGACCTGCAGAAACAGAGAAGCAACACACACCAACTTGGGGAGACAACCAGAGTGAGCTGGGGTTCTCACCGGGGTGTCTGTCGGCTCCTCAGTGCTTCCTTCTTCAGGAGCTCCAGCCGCTGTGGTGAACAGAAACAGGGATAGGCAGCTCCAGATTTCAGCAAGGCTTCCGTGGCTTGGGCATACAGAGTCAGCCGCTGTGACTGACAGTAGGGCCCTGCAGGACCACCCAGGCGGGGACTTTCATCAGGTGGGATGCCTGGAACACAGGTGGAAAACTGTTGTCACAGAGGAACACCAGAAATGTAAACAATGCTCTTTTTTTTCCTTCAGCTATTCATCTAAGTGCATTACATACACACTGAGCCTTTTGTTTTATTTGCTTTTTTTTTTTTTTTTTTTTTTTTTTTTTTTTTTTTTTTTTTTTTTTTTTTTTTTTTTTTTTTCTGATACAGGGTTATTCTGTGTGGTCCTGACTGCACTGAAACTCGATCTGTAGACCAGGCTGGCCTCACACTCACAGAGATCTGCCTGCCTCTGCCTCCTGCATGTTAGTATTAGAGGTGTACACTATCACCACCTCCAGATATACATTGAACTTTTCTGTAAAGAAATAGCTTTTTGGGGGGCTGGAGAGATGGTTCAGTGGTTAAGAGCATTGACTGCTCTTCCCAAGGTCCCAAGTTCAAATCCCAGCAACCACATGGTGGCTCACAACCATCTGTAATGGAATCTGATGCCCTCCTCTGGTGTGTCTGAAGAGAGTAATAGTGTACTCACATACATAAAGTAAATAAATCTTTAAAAACAAAACAAAAAAAGGGCCGGGCGTGGTGGTGCATGCCTTTAATCCCAGCACTTGGGAGGCAGAGGCAGGCGGATTTCTGAGTTTGAGGCCAGCCTGGTCTACAGAGTGAGTTCCAGGACAGCCAGGACTATACAGAGAAACCCTGTCTCGGAAAAAAAAAAAAAAAAAAAAAAAGGAAGAAATAGCTTTTTAAATCTTTTTTGGGGGTGGGGGTAGTGAGCAGGAGGACAAAAAAAATGCAAAAAGCCAAAAGTAAAGGGAATTTATATTTGTCTATATAAAGATATCCACTAAGGCAAACACAAGCTAGGGCCACTGCAGCTGGGCTTGGTCCTTCCTAGTCTCAAAGGTTCTATGACCAAAAACAAACAAAACCTTTGCAAGTTCCACAGTAGCACTAGGGACTCATGAGGTATTTTAGTAAAATAGAGCTACTGAGTTTCAAAAGCAGTGACACACTGAATGTTGCATAAGAGTAGCCTCTATGCCACTTAGACTGGGCAGTATCACAGTTTTACAACACAGCATCACATATACACATAAGCACATGGGAACTATGGAGGAATGGCTTGGGTTTTACTATGTCTGGTGTTGGGCTTGGGGAATCCCATGGCTTCTAGGGGTATGCATGACCTGTGGGTGCTATATCACTGGTGACAAACCCAGAGAAGGATAGTGGGAAGGAGTGCTGGCCCCATGTCCTACTGCACACCAACACATCAAATACTTTCTGGGGAATCAAGGCAGAATGCTGAGGTCCTCCTTTGGAACCTCAGCCCTCTCTCCATAGCCTCTTGGGGACCCTCAACTTGCTCTGGGGATGGGATATCAGAGTAAAATTTCTGCCCTTTGCCACAGAACCCTATCACTCACATCCTCATGGCATGCCTAGCATAGTTTAGCCTATGATGTAGATTTCCACAGTGGCCTTCACCCTGCCTAGCTGGACCCCATTTGTAGCAACTTGGAGTGCCATGGTGGTGTATGCCTTTAATCCCCGCACTCGGGATGCAGAGGCAGGAGGATTTCTGAGTTCAAGGCCAGCCTGGTCTACAAAGTGAGTTCCAGGACAGCCAGGGCTATACAGAGAAACCCTGTCTTGAAAAACCAAAAAAAAAAAAAACCCAAAAAGAGTGCCATGACTCGAATCTCTTCACCAATATTGGAGTCTCTCCTCTTTCAGCAGAGAGGGAACCAATTTGAAAGGAAGAGTCCTGGGGCTGGGGGGGGGTCTCAGTGTCTCTGTCTGTTTCCCTCTGCTGGCCTCTATCAGGCCAGGCCAGGCCAGGCCAGGCCAGGGCAGCCTATAGTTAAGGGTAGGTAGGTGGAGAAAGCAGGTACACAAGAAAGGGCATGAATGGGCTGAAGCTGGACTAAAGCAGGCAGCAGGGTGACCAGGGAACAAGTGACATAGAGATGGCCAGAGAGGATGCTGGTGGCTGGTGTCACAACCTCAGGAACAGCAAGAGGGAACAGGGACTGGCCCAATCACTGGGGAGACTCCTGAGAGATTTGTTCACATACAATTTAGATTTTAGTAGTGGTCTAGACACACAGATCTTGTCTCTCACAGATCTCCTGTAACTACCCACGCTCTAAAACTTCACAGCGGGGCAGGGCCAGGTCTTTGTCTAACTCATCCTTACTAAGTCTTAGTTTTCTCCTCTGGAAATAGGGCTAACAGCCTTTTGTGCAGAATGGCTGTAGAAACAAATGCATTGGTGTTTATATGCTTACACAGTATTGGGCCTGAAAGTTTATATGTAAGCTAGTCTCAATAAAGCTATATATTACACCCAAACACTTACAGGCTAGGGCTATACCTAATATCTAGCTTCCTGACTCATGTGGGAGAGAAAAATATGAAAACTTCCAATGAAAACTTCCAGTAGAGAGTGGGGGTGGGAGGAACACAAGGCAGGGGGCCTCTGCAAAGAGCTTCCACTAAAGTACTGACTTTCTACTAAAATTTAATGCTCGTACACATACTCCAGGCAGATGGACATGGTTCAAACACAGTGGCCAGCTCGGAGATCTTGTGCAAATTCACTTTGTAAAACAAGATGCAAACAGTAACCATGTCATAAAAGGGTATATTGCCTGGTACTTGCTATGTGCACAATATATTCTGGCTATAATTATTGCTGACATAACTTAGCTTTCTGTCTCACAGTACCTCCATTTCTTCATTTGATAAAAAAGAAGGGAAGGTGGGGTAATTGGCACAGTATTTCATACTGGTAATAGCATTACTTGGGAAGAAAGAAGAAGACTGCCTTAAGTTCAAGACTAGTCTGTGCTATATAGCAAAATCCAGTGCTCAAAACAAGAACAGAACAGAAACCACATGCACATATGGGGCTCAGAAAGAAGGTTTGGTAGTCAGGAGTATTTACTGCTCTTGCCAAGAACATAGGTTTGGTTTCCAGATCCCACGACCATCTATAACTCTAGTTCCAGGGGATCAAATAGAACCAGAGATAATTTATACATGAGCCAGCCGTGCACTAAGAGCCAAGGGTCGCTGGCCAGGCCTCACCCGGTGCTGCCTGGCCTTGGTTTGCCCACACCCTGTCCCTCTGGTACTGGTCCAGGTTGGCAGCTAGCTTCCATCCCGCTCGCCAGGCCTGTGCCTCTCACGAATGGTAAGTATATATTTAAAAAAAAAAGTTAAAAAAGCAGGACACTAGAAAAAGCTACCACTATAATTCCTCTCTGGCAGAATTCCCCAGAGAGATAAAAAAAACTTGTTTAAAAGTAACTCTCAGTTTACACAGCAGAAAGTGATAAGAGTCTAAGTCTTTTGCTTGTAACAGAAAGTTAGCTTATAATTGGTCTTCCAGCCCTAAGGCTATAAAAAAATGTTTTAAATATAAATCTTCCTTAAAGACTGTCCAGAAATTAGAGGCATAGGCAGTCAAATTGTTCCTCTGGAATCTGACCTCACTGCAGAAGAGATAATTCTTGGGCCAGGACTCTGGCAGTATGCTCAGATTAAGAAATATTTATGTTTGAGTTAATGAGGCTGTGGGACTTCTGAAAGCATTACAATTTGGCCTGTCTACTCCATATAGAGTAGAGGAAACATCTATAATCAATTGTTATCTATTATATTCAGT
>LR749500.1:115101-229377 GCA_902729485.2 Mus minutoides
CCTTAAAAGCCCCCTACTGTTGCTGCTCCTGGTCGAGCTCCCCAGCCCCTCAGGGTGAAAGGAGCTCGTCCTCAGCTAGCTGATAAATAAAGTCCTCTTGCAATTTGCATCAAGACCGGTTCTCATAAGTGATTTGGGGTATCGCCTTTCCAGAGTCAGAAAGAGAGAAATTCCTTACAATTTCTAAGTCTTTCAGAAGTTGGGGGTGCTTATGACCAAAATGCATTGTTTACATGTACAGAATTCTCAAAGAATAAAAGATACTTTGTACTAGCTAGTTTTATGCCAACTTGACACAAGTTGGAGTCATCAGAGGGAAAGAAGAGCCTCAACAGAGAAAATGTCTCCATAGGATCAGGCTATAGGCAAGTCTATAGGGCATTTTCTTAGTGACTGATGTTGGAGGGCTCAGTCCAGGTTAGCCGAGTCACTAACAGGTAGTCCTAGTTTCTAGAAGAAAGCAGGCTGAACAAGTTGTGAAGAGCAAGCAAGCAACACCCCTCCATGCCCTCTGCATCAGCTCTCCATGCCCTCTGCATCAGCTCTCCATGCCTTCTGCATCAGCTCTTGCTTTGATCCTGTCCTAACTTCCCTGGAAAAGTGGAAGCCAAATAAATCCCTTTCACTCCAAGTTGCTTTTGGTCAGTGTTTCATCCTAACAGTATTAACCCTACTAACTAGGTCATTCTCTATTAAAGACAGGACAACCTATTTTCAGAACCCCTTCCTGCTGCAGGCAGCTGTTACTCTACTTCTCAAAAACCCTTGCATGCCCATAGAAAAAGACAAGCATGGTATATATGCCTATAGCTCCAGCATTCTTGAGGATCAGGAATTAAAGGCCTTGACACACAGGGAGTTTGAGGCAGACACGAGGCACTGTCTCCACCCCCAAAAAGGAAAGGAAATAAAACCTAAAAACAAAACCCAAAAACTTCTTTTCACTCTTTCTTATCTCCCTCCCATTCCTATTAACAAGTTCTCATCCCCACTAGTATCTTTTCCATTTTTAGGATTTGGTTTTATTTTGTGGCTCATTTGGCTTAATCAGGGTCATGTTACTAAGACAGCACCTTAGTAACTTTTCTTGCTGTGATATTATACCATGAGTAGCTTTTGCTGTGATATTATACCATGAGTAGTGCTGCAGGCCATGTTTACACAACAGTGCTACAGTGGATGCTCAAGGAGGGCAGGACCAGCAGCCTGGCCACCTCTGCATGAGCCTCGCACAGTACCTGGGGCAGCAAGGTCCCAGCAAATTCAAGTTCTCAGCTGGACCTCATTTTACTGAATTCACTGCTCTCCCATATTGTCATTTTGTTTTCTTGCAGTCTTTGGGCCACACTAGACTCCTTGTTGTTCCTGTCTGACCACTCCAGCATAGCTGTAGCTATTTTGTTCCATGCCTGCCAGCTATTTCACATCATTGCTATAATATGCCTGCCAGTCATTGACACAGAGAGGTGACTTGGCTCAGAGCAAGAACATGCTGACCACATACCCTGTTATGTTCTGTATGAGCTTTGCTAATCTTAAGAGAGTCGACAAAACTTTGTGTAGGAAATCATCAAATCAAAGGTCAATGTGAACTGTTATGTCTAAAATGGTTTGAGTAAACACCGGGCAGCATTTCCTGCACCCATATGAACTCATTGTGATTTTTTTGTTGTTTTCCTTTATAAGCACGCAGAGGAAGATGTCTGTTGTCATAGTTTAGATAATTCTGAATTATGTCCCTGGTCTGACCGGTATTAGGGCGTGTGTTCAATAAGCCATCTCTGTTTGACTGAGATGGGTGTTTGTGTAGTTTGTGGAGTGACTCCTAGACCACAGCATTTGTCCTTCCTTGCTACATCTACTCCAGTAGTGACATGCATGACAGGCCAAAAGCCTGGATGCAGTCCTGAAGCGAAAAGTTCACTTAAGGAAACTTAAAGTCTCCTGGAACTGTAGCATCCCATAGCCCATATACTCCAAACTTGTCCTTGCGAATGGATCTGTTTGCTTCCTTTCAGTATTGTTTTATTATAGGTGCCTGCAAGCAATGACTGGCCAAGGGTATTGCATTATTCATGAGAAGGTTAGCTAGAGCAGAACTCCCTAATTGGAACCATGACTTGGGTGTGAAAGCCCTTGCCCCAGGAATGTAAAGATCTCACACCTGGCTACTAAGAATATAGCTGACCTTAGATAGAGCTGACTTCCTCTCGGTTGTTTTATTGCCCAGTTCCTGCCAATCTTTGTGTTTGCATTCCTCTGTTTTGTGTAAGAGTCATTAAGCATCCGGTAACCTCACAGTACCTTGCCGATGTGTCACCTAACTTCCCCATTTTCTTCTGTATAAAAAGTTTGATGCTTGATTTGACAAATTACATTCAGATTCAGCACACTCCCTCATATCCTGTCTGTCACCCCATTCTCGACAACCCTTGCTCACCTGCAACCAGTAACCTGTTCCCTACAGATCGGAGACCCAATAGAGGCCCGTCTGTAGCACTTCCTCCCCCAGCACTACTTCTCTTCCACAGAACTTCTGCATCTGATTCCATCTACTTTACTCTACAGAGCCAGAATTAGCTGCTTACTTCATGCAAGACTCTGTGCCCAGAGAAACGACCTCAAAAAGAAGAGCACCATTTTCTCCAACCTGTTATTCTTTCTCCGTAACTTTGCAGGTGCATATGCACATCTGTGTAGACCCGGAGGTTGATACTGGGTGTCTTCTTCAAGGGCTTCCCACCTTTTTTTTTTTTTTTCTTTTTTAAGATTTAAAACATCTACTCCTTGGTGTATGACTGCCTTGCCTGCATCATGCTCATATAGTACCCACAGAGGCTAAAAGAGGGTGATGGAACCCAGAAGAGTAACTGTTCTTAACCACTCAGACAGTTCTTCCTGCCCATCTTCTCACTGAACCTGGAGAGCCTTAGCTTACTGGGGTCAGTGAACTCTAAAGGTATCTGATCTCAAGTCCTCACACCTGCACAACAAGCACTTTCCCTAACAAACCATCTCCCCAGCTCTTTCTCTATAATTTTTATCACAACTTAATATCAGGTTAAGAACAAATTACAGGGCTGGGCTACAGCTCAGTGGTAGAACACTTGCTTAATATGCACAGGCCCAGAGTGCAGTGCTAATACTTGCAATCCTAGCATTTTCAAGGCTGAGACAAGCAGCTAGATCAAAGTGATATCATTAAATAAATAAATTTCTTTAGTTAATGAACCTCAACTAAATACATATATAATAAAATTTCTCCAATAAAAGCTAGAAATAAATAGGTTTCTGCTACTTAGGAACTTAGAGCCTAATGAATAATTACCTGAGATAGGAATATGTCTTCAAAAAGTCTTGGTACTTTCCCTTAGGGGACTGACTTTCTCTAATGCCTATTTTTAGGAAGAGCCCATAGGAGTTTGGGATGATCCAGGAGACTCCTAGTTATATTTAGGATTAAGTCATACACAAGAAGATCAACTCCTGAGACTGCACTGATTTTGTTTGGTTCACAACTATGTGACATTAAAATAAAATAAATATAAGCCTAGGTTTAACAATGGGCAGTATGTTGGGAACAAATGAGACTTATCCTAAGTATTAGTATGTTGTTTTCAGACTCTTTTGATCAATTTAAAGGTAAAATTAAGTTCAAGTTTCCTCCTATTCTCCTTTTGTTCTCCAAAACATAATGATTGTTCCTAACCATAATAGAACAAATGAGGCTGACTAATGAAAAACTATAACTGTAATAATGTGGCACAAATATTCGTGGTTTTTGAACTTTAAAACTCTGTAGCGTTCTGGTTTGGGGGTGTAGTTTAGCTTCTGTGTCCCTGATCCACCAGTATCACCATGAGTACAATACATTTGACCATCAGCTTACATCCTTACTGAGATGGACATTTGAACATGCAGCAGGCTCCCAAGTCTGTGCTGTTGTTCCTGACTGGTCGGTTCTTGCTGCCAAATTCAAATAAAGATTGTGCTTTGCTGGACTCTTGTGCCTGCTTGGATTGTTTTGGATTTTTGAACCCTAACAGTATTTTAAAAATCAGTCATCAAGGTGGTTCAAGGGGCAAATTCTTGCTGCAAATCCTGATGGTAGGAGTTCAATGCCTAGAACTGACCTTGTAGAAGGAGAAAAACAACTCCTGAAAGTAGTCCTCTGACCTCCACGTAAGTGCACACATACAAATAAATAAGTGTAAACAAAAAAATAGATAAAAAAGAGTTAGGGAGAAGACAAAGTATGTTTTAAAAAAGAGAGAGTTCAGCTGGGTATGCTGGCTCACAAGATGTCAACTTCAATCTCAGCACTCAGCATCTCTGTGAATTAGATGCCCAGACTGCTATACATAGTGAGTTCTAGGACACCCAAGGCTACATAGATAGACCCTCTATCAATAAAGAAAGGCCGGGCATGGTGGCGCACGCCTTTAATCCCAGCACTCGGGAGGCAGAGGCAGGCGGATTTCTGAGTTCGAGTCCAGCCTGGTCTACAGAGTGAGTTCCAGGACAGCCAGGTCTACACAGAGAAACCCTGTCTCGAAAAACCAAAAAAAAAAAAAAAAATAAATAAATAAATAAAATAAAATAAATAAATAAAGAAAACAACAACAACAACAAACACTTCAGCTTTTTGGTTCTTTTTAGAACTATAAAGCCGGACATGTGAGGTCACATTCTCATGGGAACAGAAGCTGGACATGTGAGGTCACATTCTCATAGGAACAGGAGCTGGCCTGTTCTTCAATGAACCTGTTTCCTACCTGGCCTATGTAGGGAATGGACTGGCTGTCCTGGAACTCACTTTGTAGACCAGGCTGGCCTTGAACTCAGAAATCTGCCTGCCTCTGCCTCCGAGTGAGATAAGAAGAGAAACCTCCCAACAGCCTTAGAGCTTTAGTAAGCCTGGGCATTTCAGGGAGCACCTGCCACCCCAGACTGTGTAAAGGTATCTATTTTTCCAGGAATTCTCATTCTCCACTTTGAACCTTCAGAGATCCACAGCCTCCTTTTCTGCTTCCCGTTCTTCCCCGAGACCCTTTCCTTGCCAGCCTCACCTGCCCACTCCAGCATGTCCTCAATGTTTTCTGCTGCCCCTGGCACCAGGCGGCTCTGATCAGTGTCCTCCAGCCTCAGAATGAAGCTCCCTTGGTGCTTCTTGGCAAAGATGTAGTTGTAGAGGGCAGTACGGAGGCCACCCAGGTGTAGGAACCCTGGTAGAAAAGAACAGGTCAGACAGGACAAGGAAAAGACTAGATCATAGGCTTCAGGTGAAGTGCAGTTAAGAATGTCCCGGCAAAGCCAGGCATGGTGGCACACGCCTTTAGTCCCAGCACTCAGGAGGCAGAGGCAGGCAGATTTCTGAGTTCGAGGCCAGCCTGGTCTACAGAGTGAGTTCCAGGACAGGGTTTCTCTCTGTAGCATGCGCCACCACGCCCAGCTCACACAAGCATTTAAGTTACAAAAAAAAAAAAAAAAAAAAAAGAATGTCCTAACAAAGTGTTTTTGGTTTTTTGGGTTGTTTTTTTTGGGGGGAGGGGGGTTGTTTTTGTTTTTGTTTTTTTTCGAGACAGGGTTTCTCTGTGTAGCCCTGGCTGTCCTGGAACTTGCTCTGTAGATCAGGCTGGTCTCAAACTCTGCCTGCCTCTGCTTCCTGAGTGCTGGGATTTATTTTGCTGGAACACCATGGCCCAGCAAAATAAATAAATCTTAATAACAACAAAAGAAAAAAGGACAGGTTATCTTACTCCATAGTCATTCACCTTATGAAGGAAAGAACACCCAGGTGTCAGGGCTAGGAGCTTGTCATCACATTAAAAAAAAAACCCGCTTTAGCCGGGCGTGGTGATGCATGCCTTTAATCCCAGCACTTGGGAGGCAGAGACAGGTGAATTTCTGAGTTTGAGGCTGTCCTGGTCTACAAAGTGAGTTCCAGGACAGTCAGGGCTATACAGAGAACCCTTGTCTCGAGAAACAAACAAACAACAACAACCACCACCACCACTCCAACGCTTCCTGAGTACCTTCGTCCCTTGATTTTGATATTTGCCTCAAGGCTAATTTTTAACAGAAGGAGAAATAGCATTTTCTGTTTGAAAATTATTCAGAGTCCAGATCACACAAGCATTTTTTTTTTTTCAAGACAGGGTTTCTCTCTGTAGCCCTGGCTGTCCTGACTCACTCTGTAGACCAGGCTACCCTCAAACTCAGAAATTCACCTGCCTCTGTCTCTCAAGTGCTGGGATTAAAGGCATGCGCCACCACATCCAGCTCACACAAGCATTTAAATTACATAAATTTAATGATGTATCCTAGGGTAGAAGGAGGGTTAATCACATGTTAATAATCCTGAAAAAAATCACATTTTGCATATATACTCTACATATGATACTTAGCTACATCATACAATTTAAATTTTAGTTATAAGTAATCATAATTAAAAGCAACATTTGATTTCCCTGGAGTTTAAGCTCCAATAACTACTGTCTAAAAGTTTCAGATCTTCCCAGGTCTGTCATCTCTCCTTTCCTCAATTTCTTTAGTCCTGCCCATGGCCCTGGATCTCCCTAATCAGGCCATTTACATTTATAATGCCCTCATTTGCATTTTCAGGTACCCAAGGCAGCACAGGACAGGAAATGTTTTTTTGGGTACCTGGCTGACCTAGATCAACACTAATTCTAGGTGAGGCTTTCAGCAAATTATTGCAAGCCCACAAGACGGGTAGTTCTCAGTGGAACTGAGTCTTAGGAAATTTAAGACAGAAGATACCAGAAATGAAAAATCACACCCCTCACATCATTTACAGCTGGATTAAAATTCCATATCCAGGGACAGGATAAATAGCTCTAGTCCCTGAGGTACAAGCCTAACAACTTGACAGGCAGATTGGTAGCTCATTGGCTTCAGTAAATCAGTTGAGGACTAGGTATTGTGACTTTCTCATAACCACAAGACACAACATACACCACACATAAAATTTAAAAAAATAATTGTGCCCATTATTAAGAAGTTGGAAATTCATTTAGTTTTCACAAGTTTCAGTTTACTGATCTGTTAGTGAGCTTAAAAATGAAAATCAAGCTGGACCTGGTAGACTGAACCTTTAATCTCATCACTCTAGAGACAGAGACGGGCAGATCTGTGTGAGTTTGTAACAACAGCCTCGACACGACAGCAAGTTCTAGGCCAGCCAGGATACAGTAAGGCCCTGTTTCAACAAAACAGAACCACCTAGATCCTTAATAATGAGGTTGCTGGGATACCTAAATGTTGACCAAAGTAGAATTTCAAGCCAGGTCTGATGATTCATATCTGTGCCGCCAAAACCTGGGAGGCAGAGACAGGAGGATTGCTGCACATTTAGCGACAGCATGGTCTTCATAGTGAGTTCCAGGCCAATCAGGGTGATACAGGAAATTCTTTCCAAATTAAAAACAAAACAAAAACCCAAAAATGCAAACCTTCAATTAATTTTAGCTGTCATAGTGATCTACACTGCTTGTCAACACTTGCCCATTTGGGCTTTTCCTGCCAGTCAGCAAAGAAATGAAAACAGTAATTGTAGTAAAGGCAGAGCTTGCTAAGTGGCTCTGCTGTACTGGCTCAAACCTATCAGACAGGCACTATTATTAGCCCAACTTGACAAATCACAAAATTGGGACATAAACAGAACAAATAATTTTGCTAAGGCAACATATCTAGGGATTGGCAAAGACAAAAATATAGATGCAGACAATGCCAGGTCTTGGATGCCTGCATAAGTGCTTCTTCCAATTAGGCGACTATCCCAGTTCATGTTGACCATAAGTAAATACAGACACCGTGAGTCAAGGTTTAGATACTTGCAGCCATTTGATAAGCTGTTTTATGTCACTGAGACTAACAAAAAGATGATTTTGTTCTCTCGGTTTTGAGACACTCATTTTCCCCCTAGCAGTTTCATTTATATTAGTCTTTTTTTTTTTTAAGATTTATTTATTTTATGTCTATGAGTACACCATTGCTCTCTTCAGACACACCACAAGAGGCCATCAGACCCCATTTCAGATGGTTGTGAGCCACCATGTGGTTGCTGGGGATTGAACTCAAGACCTCTGGAAGAGCAAGCAGTCAGTGCTCTTCACCGCTGAGCCATCTCTCCAGCCCCCATTTATATTAGTCTTAAATACACAATCACAACAGTTAACTAGGAACCAGGGCTTCTACCACAGACCGAAGTTCCACAATCTTTATTGCCTGCCGGGAGATAACGCGTTTTTCCTGTGCAGCTGAGACTCTGAGAAATATCTTTTCCTGCTGACCTTAGACCTAGAATGAAAGGTTGCTTGCTCAGTGTGAACAGGGCAGAAGGTGGCTTGAGCTAAAGGTTTGGAATTTGTGGGAAGGGAGGAGACACAGAATTTCTAGCAAGATATACATGGACCCCTGTTTTCTTCTGGCTTGCTAAGCTGCCAGCAAACCCGGGCTTTTGTGGGTGTCGTTTCCTCTTAGGCTTCAAGCGGGTCTTCTTGACACTTGGTTCTCAACTCAAATGTTACCTCTTCAGCAATACCTTCTAGGGCGCCCTATCCCGCTTCATTTCCAAAACGACACATATGACTCTAGGATTTGTCGGTTTCTCCAAAGCATCCACCCTGACTTTTCAATGACCACTGCATTATTGCGCATAGGCCTTGGCATATAGTCTATAGGCTCTGCACACAGCGTGCATTAAGAAAGGAGACAACACAACAAAGTAACTTCTAGCAACTTCAATCGCTTCGAATCCTAGCCCTCCACCTCCGTCTCTGTAAGATGGGGTCGCGCAGACAACCCCGGAAGGGACTGTTTCTGGAACTTTCGGGGGGGGGGGGACGAGAAGGTGGGCTGCGGCGCGCGGCGTCACGTCCGTCAGGATTACCTGTGGGGCTGGGAGCGAAGCGCACTCGCACCGGGGCCCCGGGATCTGGGCCCAGACTGGCCTCGCGCCGCCCCACGCGGTGCCCGAGGGCCACCACGTGCGGCTCGGCCAGCAGAAGCCTCCTGAAGGGCGCCGCCATGTCGACTAGAAACACACACGTGGGCTCCTACGCGCGTCACTTCCGCGCGGCGGGGGGGCGGGGAAAAACTCATTCCAACCAATCAACTTTCGCCACAGCGAGCGCGGCCCTGCCACTTAAAGGCGTAAGCCGCCTATCTGGGCTGTCCACGCCCCTCTGGACGAGGGCGGCGATGTGCGGCCGCTCGGGGAGCGAGCGCGGCGAGCAGGCGATTTCCCAGACCCGCCCCCTCCGGCTGCGGGAATGCTAAAGCGTGGCAGGGGCCGGCCCGGGAAGCGGAGGAGGCGGGTCTCCATAGAAACCTCCACCTGTTTCCGGCCAGCCTGTGTGAAATTAGGGGCTGGTGCGGGGGCCAATCTCCGCCAGCTCGCTTCTTCCCGGCGGCCTCTGCGGTCGCGGTGGGTGTTGTACACAATCATCATGGCGGCGGCCGGAGCCCCGGATGGTGAGTGTGGCGGGGAAGGCGGGCGGCCGGAGACCGAAGTGCTTGCGGACTCCGCCGGGGTCGTGGGACCGGGCCTGGCCCCGGAGGGAGGAGCGTGGCGCGGTAACGGCGGTGCCCGGGCCCGTTCTCGTCGCAGGCCGGGCTCGTGGCGAGCACCCACCCCCCTAACCCCTTTGCAGGCGTGGAGGAGCCAGGCATGGACACGGAGGCCGAGGCTGTGGCCACCGAGGCGCCCGCGCGGCCCCTCAACTGCGTGGAGGCCGAAGCAGCCGTAGGGGCAGCGGCGGAGGATTCCTGCGACGCTCGAGGCAACCTGCAGCCGGCCCCGGCCCAGCCCCCTGGGGACCCTGCGGCCCAGGCCTCGGTCAGCAACGGCGAGGACGCGGGCGGCGGTGTGGGCAAGGAGCTGGTGGATCTGAAGATAATCTGGAACAAGACCAAGCACGACGTGAAGATCCCTCTGGACAGCACGGGGTCCGAGCTAAAGCAGAAGATTCACTCCATTACAGGTATTCGAGGAGCTGACAACCGACTACTTCCACCCGCACCCTACCTGCTAGTTCTTGGTGCTAAACTGTTAGCGATTTTCTTGCCTAGACTCCCGCTGTCCTCACTGCAGTTTTCTGAAATCAGTACTTGTATGTCTATTAGTAATCAGAGAGGGAAAATTAGGCCCAGAATGATAGTGGTACCACCAAGTGGTGGAGTGAGATGCAAGCCTGAATCTTGAGTATTAAGGCTCACCCTTCTAACTAACGTTGGACTGTCATTGCTAGAGAAAATCTCGCGCGGTATTTATGAACTTTACAGGAGATTCTGAACGGGTCCAGTATTTAGCCACGGATTTATTTTCAGCAGACAGATAAGTTTCATAAGGGAAGCTCATGAAAGAGTGCTATCAATTGTCCTGGTGGCCCTTTATTCATCTATGGCTGTTTTATTTGTTTTGGTTTGCTACTTGAAATACTTCCCTTAAAGCTTTCTCCATGTATCGGGTAAAAAGCTTATTGGCTTTCTGTATCTCCTACACTTGGGAATTCTCAGTATTTTAAGTGGATAGAAGATAGAGTTACAATTTGGAAAGAATGATAGCTGAGACATCAAACAATTCTAAATACCTTACATTCATGTAGAAGGACTAAGTTTTACCAATCAGATAGTCCTGGTGTTCTGAACTCCTCCAAGTTCACAAAGCTGATAGTTGATGGACCAGTGTTCACTTCCTGTTTTGTTATAGAAGGGGCATGGTCCACACATTTCCTCCTTATTCCTTTCCACTTTTTGTCAAGGTCTCCCACCTGCCATGCAGAAGGTCATGTATAAGGGACTTGTTCCTGAAGACAAGACGTTGAGAGAAATAAAAGTGACCAGTGGGGCCAAGATCATGGTGGTTGGTTCTACTATAAATGATGTTTTAGCAGTAAACACCCCGAAAGATGCTGCCCAGCAGGATGCAAAGGCTGAAGAAAACAAGAAGGAACCCCTCTGCAGGCAGAAGGTAAGTCCGTTCTATATTTGCTTGTGGTCCTGGGAATGGGGAGGCTGGTTACAGTCTCCCTAGAATAAGCTCCTTTCTGGACAGGTGATGGAAATTTATGGAGCAGTTGGGTGCAGCAGAGTGGAGTTGACAGCTACCTGAAATGTGTGTCTTTGTCATCTGTGGGTCAGTGTGCTAGACTAAAGGGAGACTCGAGCTAGTTAGCAAAGGAAGTCACAAGTGGGTTTCTCTTAGTAGTGCCAGAGAATACGACCAGTATTGGAATTAAGCCCATGTTCCTTCTAACTGCTTCCATTTGATTTCTATGTGTGTGTGTCTTGTCAAGTTAAGAAAATCCAATTCTGGAAAGGTATGGAAGTGGACAGATTTTAGAGGTTCTCCTAAAACTGACCACTTGAGGAAGTCAAACCGAGCTGAAGCAAATGATATTGATACTTTTGTTTTGTATTAATAGTGGTCCTTCTTCACGAAGGAGTCTGAGCTTTTATATTATCTCTCCTGCTCATTTTTGTGTGCTTGTTTTTTGAGGCAGGGTTTTACTCTTTATCCCTGACTGGCCTGAAGCATGATTTGGAGACTAGGCTGTCCTGGAATTTTTAACAATCCTCTTGTCTCTAAGTCCCTAGGTCTGAGTTTATGGTCATGTGCCATCGTGTCTGTTTACAGTTTGTGTTTATGTGTGTGCAATATAGAGGACTGAACCTAGAGTATTAACTTTTGGTAGTAGATAAGAATCCTACTCCAGTCTATTATGTACTTTTTTTTTTTTTGGTTTTTCGAGACAGGGTTTTTCGAGACAGGGTTTTTCTGTATGGCTCTGGCTGTCCTAGAACTCAAGCTGTAGACCAGACTACTCTGTTGAAGATACAGAGTAAATAAAAAGTATTATGTGCTTTTTATTTACTCTGTATCTTCAACAGAGTAGGTCTGACTTGAACCAACATTTGAGGGACAGTAGACACTAAAAGCGTATTGCCAGCACTGGGAGAAAGATGGTTTCTTTTTAGACACCTATGTTTACTTTGTAACCAAAAAGAAGTATTTTTACAAATTTGGCAGTAAAATTGAACAGAATTGTGGGACTAGTTATACTATATTCTTAATGTTTTTTGATGGAAATACGAATGTGTTTGGAAGAAATATTGTTTAGTAACAAGTGGCTACCCTAGATATCATAGAGAATATTGTATAACATTTTAAAACTGTGTTATCTTTACAGAATCTCTGAATCTCTAAATTTCTTTTTTTTGGGGGGGTGGTTCGAGACAGGGTTTCTCTGTATAGTCCTTGGCTGTCCTGGAACTCACTCTGTAGACCAGAGGCTGGCCTCAAACTCAGAAATCCGCCTGCCTCTGCTTCCCAAGTGCTGGGATTAAATGCGTGCGCCACCACTGCCTGGCGAAACTCTGATTTTCAAACAGCTTTCCTTAGGGTATTTGTTTTGTATTGTATTTGGTGTTAGGGATTGAACCTGGGACCTTGTCAATACATAACACATGCTTTACTGCAAAGCAGAATCCTTGTATGTTGTAAAGTTGAATTATCATCTAAAAGTAATTATTTGTATGAACCATTTTCATCCCTAAATATGGAATCCTAATTTCCTGTAATTTGTTGTGGTCATTGGTATTTTCTATCTTCCCCTGACATACCTATGAAGAAAATGTGAGAATTGTCTTCTGTCAAATCCTTAGTGTATAACCTGCCTTATAAATACAGGTTTTAGGTTACTAATGGTAGGTCAGAAGGCTTAGAGCTGTTCATCACTGTGCAGGGACAGTGCTCCCAAAGGTACTTATAAGGTATGAATCAAAGTATACTTCCAATCTCTGCTGCTTTTCTTTGGTGATGCCACTGGTTACGAGGCATAGCAAGACCTAATGAGACTCCACTCCCTCAGTAGGCTTTTGATCAGTGTGTTCCAGAATCTGAGGCTGGTGTCAGCAACAACCCTTCACTAACAATTCTACCACAGTGTTCTGCTATAAGAGTGGTGAAGGTTTCAATTGGTCCACTGCCTGTTAATGCTTACATTTGGCTTAGTTTTAATCCTGGTTCATTTATTGGCCTACAGTTCCAGCTTTACCAAGCAGCTACTGTACCTGTAAAGGTACTGATGTAAAGGAGATGAAATGAAAGCATTTGAGGGCTATGAGCTTGAACTTCTGAGTCCTGGGGTAGAGGGCAGGAGTGGGGCTTGGAAACTTCTTAGTAGTAGGGTATAGGGGAGTAAACATTTTTTTGTTTTAAAAATATTGTTCCTTTGGTTTTCTTTGTGGCTAGGTTGAGGGTGGGGTAGAGAAGAATTCTGTCATAATAATGACTTTCCATAATAATGCAGAAATGACCCCGCTTGGCATTTATACCTATACAGGCAGCTTATAGTTTCTTTTATTTATTTGTTTGTTTGTTTGTTTATTTTTCTTTGTTCCGGTCAACCCCGCTCGCTCCCGCTGGCTCTGCTCGCTCCGGCCAGCCCCACTCGCTCCCGGCCGCCCCCGTACGACCCCCGCTCGTTCCAGCCGGCCTGGCTCACTCTGATCGGCTCCGCTTGCTCCGGTTGGCCCCGCTCGTTCCGGCCGTTCCTGTTCGGCCCCACTCGCTCCGGCCCTGCTAGCTCCGGCCGTCCCTGCTTTGGCCGTCCCTGTTCGGCTCCGCTCGCTCTGGACAGCCTCACTTGCTCTGGTTGGTCTCTCCAGTCCAAGGATTCATTTCTTATTATTCTTCATAAATATGCTGTAGCTGACTTCAGACGCACCAGAGGAGGGCGTCAGATCTTGTTACGGGTGGTTGTAAGCCACCATGTGGTTGCTGGGATTTGAACTCATCACCTTCGGAAGAGCAGTCGGGTGCTCTAACCCGCTGAGCCATCTCACCAGCCCCTATAGTTTCTTTGAAATTGAATAATACAGATGTTGCTCTTGTTTCCTACTTGTTGACTTAGTGGTTAGTTTTTTTACCTGGAGAGATAGGAGTAGAACCTTTAATCCTACTTAGTCTGTGGAACACATCTAATACAGTAGCTGTGGATGACATGGATAGTAGTTAAGCTTAAATAAAATTGAGAAGTAGTCGGGCAGTGGTGGCACACACCTTTAATCCCAGCACTTGGGAGGCAGAGGCAGGCGAATTTCTGAGTTCAAGGATAGCCTGGGCTACACAGAGAAAAACTCTGTCTCGAAAAAACAAAACAAGAAATTGAGAAGTCCCATCTTTGTGTTGCTAACCACATAAAGTGCTTACTAGTCGGGCCAGTGGCTAGCACAGCTATGAACATTTCACTAGCAACACAAACTCCCCTGAACACAATTGCTCTGCAGTGTGAAGGGATCCATAGTATGTTGATACTAAATACTTTCAAATAGACTCTAAGACTGCTTCATCCTGTCTACCCAAGAGCTAGAAACCTAGCTCATATAGTCAGCTGTCTCATTTTCTCTTTGTTGTGGCTTATATTGTAGCAACACAGGAAAGTGTTGGACAAGGGAAAACCTGAAGATGTGATGCCGTCTGTTAAGGGTGCCCAGGTAAGCTGGCCTACTTTTTAAGCCCCTAAAAAGGAGCCAGTTCATAGTCTAACATTCCTATAATCATGGCCAGAAATTCTGTCTCATCTCCCTTTCTCACTGTGCTCTTATGCCTCTAGGAGCGCCTGCCAACGGTACCCTTGTCTGGCATGTACAATAAGTCTGGCGGGAAAGTGAGGCTCACCTTTAAGCTAGAGCAAGACCAGCTGTGGATCGGCACTAAAGGTACTCTAGTTCTCTCAGCCTCCTTGGCATCCCAGCACCCTGCCTGCCTCTAGTGCCAGCAGCACTGACTCCTGACTGCCATTCTGCCTTTCATTTAGAGCCCCTCTCCTCATGGTGCTTTTCATGTTCCTGCTTTTGACAATGTCTTTACATGCTTGCATCGTGGTTGACCCCATACCCCTCATTCTTTTCAGTCTGATTTCAGAGATCTTCCTTCAAAATTTGGCCCTTAAATTACATACAAACCAAGAGGCCCCAAGCGTCTGGTCCTTAGGCAAGGGTTCTATGGATATATCACATAGTTGTACAAATTACATAGTTTCTTGAAACTAATGGGGAGCTTGTCTTAGAAAATATCAAAAGATCTGGCCATTGGAGCCTGCACTCTTCCCATGGCATTGAGGAACTGTGACTGAGCAGTGGTGTTCACCATGGTCCTCATGGCCCCGTCTAATGTTTAGTTAGCTTTGCTTAGGGTACCTGCCTGACCTCTGTAGGTCAGTTTGACTATAGAAGTGAAGTTTTCCTAATTGCTGCCTAGAATTTCTCCTTTGCCTGCTGATTCCTCTTTATATATACCCTTATCCCTTGTTGCCCAATTCCCCACATGTGCGCAGTATCTGGTTCAACCTTGGTATTTCTGGGAAATATCTCTGACCTTTCCCACTCAACCTTCCCCTGATGGTTACCAGTGGTTGTGGGTTGGTTTTTTTTTTTTTTCTTTTTTGGTTTTTCGAGACAGGGTTGTATAGCCCTGGCTGTCCTGGAACTCACTTTGTAGACCAGGCTGGCCTCAAACTCAGAAATCTGCTTGCCTCTGCCTCCCAAGTGCTGGGATTAAAGGCGTGTGCCACCATGCCTGGCTTGTTTGTTTGTTTTTGATGTGGGACTTCTCTCTGGCCAATCTAGAACTTGCTCTGTAGACCAGGTTACCCTTAAATTTTGAGATCTACTTGCCTCTACCTCCTGAATGCTGGGATGAAAGGTGTGCACCATCAATCCTGGCTAGTTACCAAATCTTGTTAGTAACACTCCAGAATATCCCCTGTCCCTTTCTTTACCGTTCCCTAGTACTGGTAAAGGCTGTTTTCATCTTCTTAAAAATTTGCATTAGATCTGCGTTTCTGTCTCCTGTCCCCACCTATCATCTTTGGTCATCATCATTCTTGTACTGCTTTTTGTCTGGTTCTTGTGCCTGTAAACATGTATAGCTCTTCAAGCCTAGGTTCAGATGTCTTCAGCATTACCCCACTCTAAGTCCTTGGTCTGCTGTGTTTGCCTTCATGTCTCCCATGCACTTGAGCCACAGTCTTCAATTTACCAGCTCATGTTTTGCACAGCTCTTGTCTTTCCAGGGCCTACCTTAGAACGTCTTCTCCTCAGCCCTTAGGATTAATAGTCTTCTAAAGCCCCCCTCCTAAGATGCCCTTTTCTAAAGAAGCCTTCCTCACATCTTCCTAACTCTTCACTTGATCTGTTGCTGCTGCTGCTGCTGCTTCTGCTGCTGCTCCAGCACTCTATTGTCCCCAGAGCACTCATTACTTTCTGACTTGTCTGTCCCCGTTAGATTCCTGGAGGGACCCGAACATGCCTAATTCACCTGTTTCTGGCCAGCACTGTAGGTATTCAGTGTTCGAGGTAAATGCCACAGAAAGAATAGAGGTCCCGTCAGAGATTGGTTGGTTCCAAGGGCAGGAACCAAGTTTCACAAAAATAAAACTTGGGCAGGGTGGTGGGAAGTGTGGTTTTTTATTTTCTAAAACACAAATCTAGAACACACTACTGTTTCAACCCTAGGGATTCTTAAAATGAACTGAGATGCTGAAAATGCTTGTGTTTTCTCATTTTGTGATAACTGGCTATGTTCGTTTCATAGTCAACTCTTAGCTGCGTGGTCACACAGTTTTTCTAACTTTTAAAGTTTTTTCCAGTCTTCTAGTGACTTTGGCTTTGCTTGAACACTTTGTTCTGGAGAGCCTGTCTTGTCATCTTCTTGGCTAGTGATTAGCGGCCCTGCCTGTAGGCTTTCCTGGTGATCTTGTTTTTGTCTTCTGCCACGTCATTTGCTTGCTGGTGCACATGGTTCTGCTCTGTAGCTGGGCTACACCTTCAGAGCAGCTGACTAGTCTGGTCTAGTAAAGCCATCCTGTCCAGGAGGGTAGGTGCAGGCAGGGGGTCTAGTTAGGGTCAAGTCTTGTGTTTTAGGGGTCCTTGGAATCATTTTTTTTCCCATGAAATGTGTAATTTGTTTGTTATTTTGGGGGAAATGATGGGTTAGCCCTGGCTTTAGACTTGTTATTTCTCTTGTCCCAGGCTTCTGAGTACATGAACTATCATACCAGGCTTAGAGATTTTATTTAAGCTTCTAAAATCAGCTGGCTTCCTGCTTTAGTTTGAGGGCAGAGCTCTAGAAGAGTCCAGATGCAAAGAGATTGGAGCTGTGTTAAAAGATCATGGCCATGAACTCCTTGTGCCTTTCATGGTTGATGAGGCTGAGCTCTCCATTCTGAGCTGGACCTTTCCTTATCAACCTAGCATACCCAGGGGCTGGGTAAGTGGTGTTCTTGTCTGCTCAGGAGACCTGTCACCTAGCATCAAAAGGACTTGCAGAAGTACAACTTGTTCTGGGAATTGGCTAAAAGCCACTAGCTTGTTTTCTGCTAGAAGCTACAATGAAGTGACTGTCCCGGCAGCTAACTGGCTTCTTCATGGCTTTTTTGCTGAGGAAGGGACCTTCAAGGCTGCCACACACAACATCTTGCTGTCTGGATAGGAAGAAGCATTGTGAGACCAGGAAATGCCCAGAAGAGCATTCCCAGATTGTAGTCAGCTGTCCCACCCTGCTTGTAGTACTGACAAAGCTTAGCTGATTGCTATTATCTGCTTTGTGGAGTTTGCACTGTCTAACCTTTGGAATTTGAGGAAAGGTCAGAATCTATGATGGTATGAAATCTCCAGGCATTTCAAAGTGCAAGTATTTTTTTTTTTTTAAAGATTTATTTAGCCGGGCGTGGTGGCGCATGCCTTTAGTCCCAGTACTTGGGAGGCAGAGGCAGGCAGATTTCTGAGTTCGAGGCCAGCCTGGTCTACAAAGGGAATTCCAGGACAGCCAGGGCTATACAGAGAAACCCTGTCTCAAAAAAACCAAAAAAAAAAAAAAAAAAAAAAAAAAAGATTTATTTATTTTATATATGTGAATACACTGTCACTGTCTTCAGACATACCAGAAGAGGGCATTGGATCACATTACAGATGGTTTTGAGCCACCATGTGGTTGCTGGGAATTGAACTCGGGACCTCTGGAAGAGCAGTCAGTGCTCTTAACCTCTGAGCCATCAGTCTCAGTCTTAAGGATGCCATTGGTCTTGTCTGTATGTGACTGTTGTTTTAGGACCACAAAGTAAACTTCCCTGTTTCCAGTTTTCTGAAGTCCAGGACTATATAAGTGAAATATTTCATGTCACTGGTAAGATCAGAGCCCAGGACTCTTATTAAATCTCTAGTTTGATAACTTATTTGTGTACTTGACTGACTTTCTAGATTTTTTTCTTTCCTGCGGAGGCCATAAGGAGTCTTTCCTACCTTATTTACCAGTTTTCTGACATACCTGCCTGCACCTCAGGTACCTGGTACTTCCTGGGTTATTTCCTCTGGCACAGATCCTCGGGCCTCCCGTCATTACACTTGCTTGTCGCACTTGCTTCATCTCCCTGAGGCCAGCCTCATTATTGCCTCCTCTTTGGTGCCATCCTTAACTTGTTGTAAAATGTTCTCGAGTCATGTGATCATTGGTGTCCCCAGTGTTAATCAGGTGAGAGTGTAAATGTTTTGAGAGACCACCACAAACTGATGTTTGTAGCGGTTTGGGTGAGGCTTGGCATAGGCATTCGCCTTGTAAGCTTGGCATACTCCTCCTGTTGCTGCTTTCTTTTGTGCTTCCTGACTTTGCCTCTTTTAGGTGTTCAAAACCTTAACTGATACTAGGTTTGGGTTATGCAAACAGAGGAGTTTTGAGGTGTTATTGTGATCATTTATCATAACATGACAGGTAAATGTGCCCTCGGACTCTTACCATACCATCACCAAACCCTGTTCTTTATTTGGTGCTCCGTATTTCCCAGCTCCCTCCCAGACTTTAGGTGTATTGGTCAGAAGATGGTGTTCCTCATTCCCAGAGGGAGTGTTGTCTGCTACCTGAGTTACTATACATCCAACCAGCTGTGGTATGGGAGGAATTGTTGTGGCCGAGGAGGAGTTGGGGCAGGTAGACCCTTGAGTAACTGCTGTCATTCTTTCATCCTAGAGCGGACTGAGAAACTGCCCATGGGCTCCATTAAAAATGTGGTCAGTGAACCTATTGAAGGACATGAAGACTACCACATGATGGTGAGTAGCCTCAGCCTGCCTGGCAACCTGCTTCTGCTTCATCTTGCAGGGAGTGGATTTTTCACAGGGTATTTCTATTTTAAAAGAAAGCAGTCTTCAGAAGACTGAAAAGACTTTACATTTTCTTTTCTACTGAAGAGTTGTGTCCATGACCTTGTTCCCAGCTGTGTTTACTTGCAGAATCCCAACTATCTAATGGAGGCTATGTTTTTTTCTGTCCTTTTTAGAAATTTCTTCTGTCTCCCTCTTATTTGGATTAGTTTGTTTTTAGGCCAGGAAAATGAATTGGAATGGCTTGTAGACTTTCATTTTAAGTTTTGTCTTACTTATAAAAGAGAACATCCCCTTAGTTATGGGGCTGTAAAAACACCAAGAAGGCTCCCTTTTGTAGTGATATGTCATGCCCGGCATGTGCCATATAGCCAGGGTTTCTTTGGGAGGATGGGGCTCAAGGAATGCTTGTTCTTCATGGAGCTCATCAGTCTGTACAGAACGAGCACTTTACAAATAAAGTTTACCTGCCTAGACTCCAAATTCCAGGGTTGGGTTTCCTGCTGTTATCTTTCAGTGGGTAGTTTTTTCAGTAGCTTGTAGTAATGCTGCCATATCCCTCCGCCACCCCTACACCTCCATGAGAGACAGCTAGTTGTTGTAATTGTAGGTAGGATTACCAAGTCCATGGTACAGAGATGTGTTGGACAGTCTATTTGCTCTAGGGCAATCAGTGAGAGGGATTTAGGGTAACAATGGTCTGGAGAGTTGGTGTGGCCTTTCCTGCCTGCTCAGGGTCAGCTGGGTGGTACCAAAGTAAGGCCATGGGACTTCAGTTGATGGTCACAGGCTCTTGGACTTTTTTCCTGGTGGTGATGAGAACTTACTAGGCTTTGGGGCCATTAGGTAGTTTCTCACCCCCCCCCCCCCTTTGTAATTTCTAAAACAAGATAGCAAACAGATTTGTTTTGCCTGCTCAGTTATTTTTTTTCTGTTTTAACAGTTGGTATTGCTATTTTTGTCCTGGCCCTTTCACTCTTCTTTTGAAACATTTGTTTGAACAGTTTAACCCTGTGGGGCTTGTACATCTTCTTTTTGTTTTTCATGCAGCTTGATAATGGGGAGGCAGATAGGATGAATGGACCACACTAGATACTTCTTTAAAAATTTGTGTTCATGAATATTGGTTTAGAATTTAGTTCAAATTAAATTTAGTTAAGATGTGCTCATGTCATTTAGGGCCAAAAGTGAATCCCGCTGTCCCCTCCCGTCTTGTCTTTTTTGAATGCCATTAGATAGCACTTTTACCCTTGCCCTGAAGAAAGGTTTACTTCCTCTCTTGCATATGCCATTTGTCTAGCTAGAGTAGTGTGTCACAGTTCACAGCTCTCTTTAATATTTAGAGTTATGCTTCAAAGATAAAGAAAAGGACACACCTTACATTTTATGCCACTACCCATATATCCATCACCAAAATATGATAGTTGTAAATATTTTGTATCGTGTTTTAAATCTTTTAAATAAATTTTTTTTTACCAGCAGTGATGTTGTCCCCATTGTCTTCCCCTTCTCCATCCCCATTATTGTAACCTGTCATATATGTTCTTCATTTGTCAGTGCTTTTGTTATATATATGTCCATGAACAAGACGGTATACTGTGTTGTGTTTTTTCAGTTTTCATAAATAGCATCATGGTACCCTTCTGCAACTTGATGGCTTGGGTTTGACATTGGGATCTGTCATAATTCAAGATCCAAAGGATCTGTTTATATCTTAACAAAAGACTCCAGTGTTTGTATGAGTAGGCCACACTACTGTGGATTATGGGTACCCTTCCTTACTGATGGATATGTAGGTTGTTAGGATTTTAACATTTCACATAGTGTGCTTCCTGTGTGTGAATGACATTTTCTAGGGCAGCTGTTCTCAAACTGTGGCCTCTGGACCAGTAATATTGAATTACCTAGGAGCTTGTTAGAAGTTTCTTGGGCTTTGCCTCAGGCCTCCCAAACTTAAGTCCAGGGGCTGGATCCTGCAGTCTGTTTTCACAAGTGTTCCAGGTGGTTCTGATGTACACTCAAGTATGCAAACCACTGCCTTAGAGTTGACTCCGCTGAACTGAACTTCCCCTCCCCGCCTGCCCTTTCACATTCCCCATCTCATCTTTAAGCATAGGAGACTCCTCCCCATGTACACAGTTTGGTTTTATTTTTCTTCCCTTTTTAATCAGTTTGCTCCCTCCCCTCCCTCCCTCCCTCCCTCCCTCCCTCCCTCCTTCCTGCGTCTGTTGTTCTGCCTGCTTGGTCACCCTCCTCTGAAGCATCGCTTGGTTTTTCCTTTTCCCTTGCAGGCGTTTCAGTTGGGCCCCACGGAAGCCTCTTACTACTGGGTGTACTGGGTTCCAACTCAATATGTGGATGCAATCAAAGACACTGTGCTGGGCAAGTGGCAGTATTTTTGAAAGCACTTTCACCTCTGGCCCAGGAGACTGACCCAAAGTGAAGGACATTGCCGGGAGAGGTCCGCAGCATCCCTGGATTGCAGAGTTCTGG
Source organism: Mus minutoides (assembly GCA_902729485.2). Classification (NCBI taxonomy): domain Eukaryota; kingdom Metazoa; phylum Chordata; class Mammalia; order Rodentia; family Muridae; genus Mus; species Mus minutoides. The sequence goes on from LR749500.1 coordinate 136,780, forward strand.
GACTTTGTTCACACACACAAAAAATCTCTATTCAATCTGAGGTGATGTGGTGACTGAAGCCAGAGGTGTGATGTACTTTCACCATTAGCTTAATTTGAACTTAAAATCACCGGTTCCCTTTCTTGCAGTCAGCTTCATACCATTTTTAAAGTCAGTATGGTGGAAATTAATAAATCCAAGTTTCGAACATGTGTGGAATACTCTTATAACTCTTAGTCTGTTTGAGAGTAGACCTGCCAGCCATGCTGAGAGGGAATCATCAAAAGCTTTCTGGTTGTTTCCTTTTTTTTTTGCTCATTTTCTTTCTTTTTTTCTTTTCCTTTTTAATTTTACTTTTCCTAGAAGTGATTTCAACTGAAATATTGATGTCTTTGGTTGCAAACATTTGGACTGCATTGTGATGAGTCTGGTTGGTTATTTTTGGTTTTGTTTAGTTGTTTTTTTTTGTTTGTTTGGTTGGTTTTTTTTTTAATTTTTTTTGGTTTTGTTTTGGTCTTTTTCCTTGTTATTAAAATTGTATGCAAAATGGGGGTGGTGAGTAAGCCATATATTTTTGTGTGTGTGCTCATTGATTCAGATAGTTTTGTTTTGTTTTCTTATTATTTCCTTATGATTTTGTTTTAAGCCCAAAGATGCCAGTTTCTCTTTTGGTACCTCATTTTCACCTCTTTGCCAGGCTCTCTTCCATGTGCTGCTGCTTGGGAATGTACATGGAAAGTAACAGCTGTGGTCTTGGTGTAGGGGTTCCCACCTTGCTGTGGTGGTCATTGAACAGCAGAGTGTCTCTCACTTGACTCCTGTGGACCCTTTGGATCCCTGTTCTGAGGCGTTCCACTGCTGGTTTGCTTGTTGACAGCTTTCCTTTAGCTTGACTTTAAAGCTCTGCCTATCACCACAGCCTAGGATTTGCTGCTCTAAGGCCCCCTGCTCTGAGGAGCCGGCTTGCCATATAGCCACACGTCATACACTTTACTTTTTGGGAAGCTTCCCAGAACTCCTTAAGCAGTCCAATGGTTGTTTGAATTATGCTTCTCCATTCGGTCCTTCTGCTCATGCATTAAGTTCAAGTGTCCTTTATCCCAGGTTCAGAGATGCTGCCTTTCTCATGGAAGACTTTTGACCCAGTAGGTCAGCCAGTGGTATTCCAACAACAGAGATGGGATAAATTGCTTTCAGGACCAGCTTGCTCTCCTGGTTTTAGCCCTGACATTGTGTGTACATGTGAACTGCTGTCTTTTCTGTAAAGCCTTGATTGACTCTGAAAGGAGGGACAGTCTCTTGGCGGATGATCCCCTTGTGCTGTTTGCTGTTTCTCTGCTGCTGTCTTTGCAATTCTCCTCTCACTGGTCGCAGGCTCTCATAGTAAGGTTTGGTGAGAAACCTCCCAGCATCAGTCACACTTTGGACTCTTAAGCTGTTACCCGCCCTCATCCTGTGAAATGTATTCGCATGTATTGCCTAAGATGACTATTCCTCGTGAGCCAATTAATGACAATATTTATGCCCTTCCCTTCTAAGCTGTAGTTTGGGAATCCAGCCCACATAGACAGCCTCTTGCTTTTTGTGGTGTATTCAGTGCCAAGTTATGCATCTGGACAGGAAAACCTACTCTGCTTTTTGGGCGCATAAGTAACCTGTGAAGTACAGCGTCCAAGAAACTGCCTGTGTTTCAGCACCTCAGTGATAGTTGTGGATTTTTTGTTGTTATTGGCCTGCAGTTCCTGGAGAAGGTGCACTTTGCTCCTTGTTCCAGCCTCCTCCTGCACTTGGCAGGCCTGGCAAGGAAGTGACCAAGTGGCAGGTAGAGCATCTTCTTGGCTTGAATACTGTCATTTGTTTGCCAATGTCTCTGTCCTTGAGACTTGTCTTGACAGTGCCACATATCTAGTTTTGGTCTCTGTGATCGTGCCTCTGGTGTTTCCACCTTGGCTCTGAGGCCCATCCTGCCAGCCCCGTTTTCTGTGTGGGTCCCAGTGCTCATTGCCACCTCCTCCCAGTACTCATGCCCTGCCATTATCTCCCTGCTACCCAAGGGCCAAACTGCTTCTCACGCAGGCCGGTGTCATTTCAAGAGGACCAAAGCCTCTGTGAGCCTTTTTATTTTAAGTAAAATGGTGCTTTTTCCTTACTTGGAGATATTCTCTATAAATAATGTAAATGACACCTTTCATATGGAGCTGTTTTGAGTATTGCTTTCCAGAGCTTGCTGAATCTGCTTGAGCTCTGGCTCCTGACCCTGTCAGCATGGAAGGCCTTGCCAGAAGCTCTCAGAAGGACCGGGACAGGCAGTGCCAGAAGCCCTGGGAATAAATGTTTAGATCTGTCTGGGTCACAGCAGTATTTGCTATTTTGTCACTCAGTCCCGTGAACAGTCTTTATATATTTCTTAACATGTGGAATATACTGACTAAATCTGTGTGAGCAAATTGGAATACTCTTCCCTTTAGGTAGCATCCCAGTATGTTTTTTCCTCAGGATTATTTCTGTACAATTCTTTCAGTCAGATGAGAGGGCATGCAGGAGAAGGCTTCTGGTGTTATCACATGAGGCTAGGTAAAAGAGTCCTACTCACAACAAGGCTGCTCCTCCTCAGCTTGTCATCATGGAGCCACTCAAAGGGCTGTTCTTCCATCTGCAAGTGGTACTGGTGGCCCTTCTGTAGGACTGCCATCACAGACATCATGCCTTCCTTTTCCTCCCTGAGGTGATTGGCAGAAAAATGTGATCACATAACTGCTGCTGAGCCTGTGTCCCTCAGCTCAGAGCTCTTAGACTCTGAGTTGCAGGACTCTTGTTAAGAAGTATTTTAATCCCTGATGGGCCTTTGCTTTGGCTCTTAAATGAAGTTGGACTGGGCTAAGGATTACTTTCTTTGCATCTTGTAGACATAGTAGGAGCCTGCCTTGTAAGGTCCTAAGTAGCTCCTTAATTGCTGCTTCCCCTTATGAGGGCCAAAGAGATGAACTTTGCTACATTGCCATGTCTCAGAAAAGTCGCCATATCTCACCCAGAAGGGAATTTTTCCTCTTTAATGTGCCTGGAGGAGCATTGTGAGCTATTGCAGTTGGCCTGCCCTTTTCTTTGCCAGGAGCCGAGAAGGGAGGGAATAGATGTATGCCAAGGTTGGGCTTTTCACCCATCTGCCAACTTTCTCCTGCTTCTTGCTACTGTTCAGGCCTGTTCCCTTGGAAAAGGATGGTCCCTCTGTCTTTAAACTTTGTAATAAAGTTACTTCCAGTCAGGATCAGACCGGTTTCCTTCTTCATAGGCCTAGAAGTGGATAGGAGCCCTCTAGTAGCTGGTGGTTTACCTGCCAGGGTGGGTGGTTGTGCTTTCTTGGTGTCTGAGAACCTTCTTTACCTTTCCTACAGACTTCTGCAGAGGTATCTGACAATATGTAAGTACTATGTTTTCCTTGTGGTGTACATTCTGTTCTTGTTTGTTTTTAAATCAAAACGCCTGTTTGGGAGGAGATGAACGTATTTAGTCTATTAGATTTGCGCTGCTGGATTTTTTTTTTTAAATATGTAATCTTGACTAGCTGTCGTATTGTTTATCCTGTAAGATTAGTCTATCAATTAAAGTTTGATAATTAATTGTGTCTCTCTTTCCTTCCAATTCTTTTTTTTTTTTTTCTTTTTGGTTTTTCGAGACAGGGTTTCTCTGTATAGCCCTGGCTGTCCTGGAACTCACTTTGGACCAGGCTGGCTTCGAACTCAGAAATCTGCCTGCCTCTGCCTCTGCCTCCCAAATGCTGGGATTAAAGGCGTGCGCCACCACACCCGGCCTTTCCCATTCTTAATGCACCTATCTATCCTGGATGGCCTCGAGCCATCTTTTATCAGCTGTGGTCTGACTTATATGGCACTTTGTAATATATACAAGTTTATTCTCTGAACAGCTGACAGGAAATTTGTTTGAGTCTGAAGTATCAGAGTAACGAGCTTGCCAGTCAGCCACCTTTTTGCTTGGGCAGCCCTCTGCCATGCATGCTTCTAGTTAGGGGAAGCTACCTCCCCTCCCTCTCTGTCCTAACTGGGAATGCTCTACCCTTTCCAGCCATCTAGCCTTTGAAGATATGTTTTAAAAAAAAAAACAGTGGAAACAGCACAGCTGGAGCCACATGCTATAAAGACCCAGAAAGGAAAGAAGATCAGAAATTGGACATGACCAGAATCCTTGGCATAAATGGTGATAGTTTGTCAGGATATAGCATAGTACACTCAACCACTCGCATGTTAGATATTTCCCCTTCCCTCCTTTGTGCAAGTATTCCTGAGGGTCTAGGCTCCCATTTTTCTAACTTGCTAATACCTCATATGCTGAAAAGCATTTTTCTTTTTCAGATAGGGTTTTGCTAGGTAATAAAGGCCTGCTTGGAACTCAGGGTCTTCCTGTTCACCCTCAGGGACTATAGACATGTGGTGTGATGTCCAGCTTCATTGTATTAGATTTTTATTAAAATTCTTTTTACATTTTTGTGTTTGTACACACATCACACATGTGCACACTTATGCCATGATGTGTGTGGACGTGTGTGAGGACTGCTTTTGGAAGTAGGTTCTCTTCTACCATATGGGTTCCAGGATGGAAAGGTTTGGCAACAGGGTAAGCCACAAAGCCATCTTGCCAGCCTCTGGATATATTTTTTTCAAGATAGGGTTTCTCTGTGTAGCCCTGGCTATCCTGAAACTTACTCTGTAGATCAGGCTGGCCTTGAATTCAAGAGATCCACACCTGCCTGTGCCTCCCAAATACTGGGATCAAAGGTATGTGCCACTACCACCAAAATATTCTTAAAAGATTTGGTTAAAAACCATTTCCACAATAGAGACCAAGAAGGAGACAGTCCTAAGAGCTAGAGACAAGGGCTTTTCTGTACTCTTGTGTCACAGCCAGCTGAAAAGTGGGAGTGAGATGTTTCCTGCCATGAGACCTCTGCCACACTGCCAAAGCTGCTTTTCCACCCCTCTGACTACTCTAACCATGTTACCTTGATTTGGTTGACCAGCGCCATTTTTTATTTTCAGGCCCCATTAGTTTGCTTTTTCTCCCACTTTTCCTTGTTCACCTCATTTTTCTACTAAACTTTTAAACTTACCACTTTTTATGCCTTGTACCCTATCGAAATCCTTTGTTGTCATTGTATGTGTGGATCACGTACAAGGCACCCATATGAGGAGGTCAGAGGACAAGTTTGTGGACTTGGTCTTTTCTTTCCACATTGACCCAGATTCTAGTAATCCAACTCAGGTTACTAGGTGTGTGCGGAAAGATGCTTTACCTGCATATCAGTAATACTCGTTTTGTAGAATTTTTCCTGTTAATGTTCTTGTCCTAGTCTTCTTCTTTCTTCTTCTTCTTCTTCTTCTTCTTCTTCTTCTTGTTCTTGTTCTTCTTCTTCTTGTTCTTGTTCTTCTTCTTCTTCTTCTTCTTTTTTGGGGGGGGGGGTAAAGATTTATTATATGTAAGTACACTGTGGCTGTCTTTAGACACACCAGAAGAGGACATCAGATCTCATTACAGATGGTTGTGAGCCATTATGTGGTTGCAGGGATTTGAACTCAGGACCTCTGGAAAAGCAGTCAGTGCTCTTAACTGCTGAACCATCTCTCCAGCCCATCCTACTATTTTTTTTTTTTTTTTTTTTTTTTTTTTTTTTTTTTTTTTTTTTTTTTTTTTTTTTTTTTTTTTTTTTTTTTTTTTTTTGGTTTTTCGAGACAGGGTTTCTCTGTGTAGCCCTGGCTGTTCTGGAACTCACTTTGTAGACCAGGCTGGCCTCGAACTCAGAAATCCGCCTGCCTCTGCCTCCCAAGTGCTGGGATTAAAGGCGTGCGCCACCACGCCCGGCTACTATTGTAGTTCTTGATGGACTTGTGCTCTTTGATTAATAACACAAACCCAAGTGGCAGACCCACCTCAATGCAAATACCCTACTCAGGTTGTCAGGTGACTGACCCTGTAATGTCTAGCTCTACTTTGTTCTCTGAAGTTGGAACCTGACCTCCAGCAACGGCACCGGAGGGTGTTTTGTTCCCAAAGTTCTGTCAAAAGCACCAGTCGATGCACTATTCTGTTTCTCATACCCTTAAACACAGACATTGTCACTGTGAATGAGTGTCATTCATTGTGAGCCTGGGAATGTTGAGCAATTACTCTATAGAGATAACAGCACTTTGACAGGTCATTTCACAAGGTTTTGACCTCTGGTTGTGATGGATAAATGGCTGCTTGGACACACCTTTTCTAGGGCTCTGGCCTTTAAGAGAAGCATGGAGGTCAGAGAGGAGCCTCTGGGGCTGTGTCTGTAGGATTTACTCTAAACACTGTATTCAGGTTCTGTCGTGTCAGAACTCCATTGATCTGTCACATCTTCATGGTACCCTCATTTCAGTCCAAAGGACTCAGGCCCAGAGAACAATCACATGCCAGCCAGTAACTGTCTTACTCAGCACCCAGATGCCTGGCTTTTGAGGACTTAAGGAAAGTAGTTCTTGCTGATTTTTTTTTTTTCTTTTTTTTTTTTTTTTTTTTTGGTTTTTCAAGACAGGATTTCTCTGTATAGCCCTGGCTGTCCTGAAACTCACTCTGTAGACCAGGCTGGCCTCGAACTCAGAAATCCGCCTGCCTCTGCCTCCCGAGTGCTGGGACTAAAGGCGTGCGCCACCACGCCCGGCTGTTCTTGCTGATTTTGCTTGATTGTCCTCTTCCTGATTTCATTGATGTATGTTAGGAATTGTTTACATAAACTTTGACCTTTGCAAATTATTGTTAATAAAAGTCTGAAATTTACTCATTTGGCTTTATTATCATTTTAAAACTCAAAAGTTATGTACTATACCTGATAAATCTCAAGTGATAGCTGTGTGTCTCTGGTCTACTCACCCCCATTCTGAAGGAACAGAATTGATATTAGTTTTCAGCACGTTAAGGCGCCATCCCAGGAACACAGGGCCAGTCTTCACTCACTTGGTAAAGTGAGGAGGCAGCACACAGACTTGGTCGAGCCTGGCTCCAGCATGGCATCGTTGTTGTGCTTTGGCTCACTTTGTTTATGTGCTGCCTCCTTGGGTTTCTCACAAATCCCTCAAATCATGATGTCTCAAATGGAAATTATGACACCCCTTAAAATCTGACCATTTTATTTCCTGGTTTCAGTAGCGGCACAGCTCTGTGAGTAGCTGAGATCAAGTTAGTTACTCAGAGAAGCTTTTCTATCCATTACTGTTTTGTTTGTTTGGTTGGTTTGGTTTTTCGAGACAAGGTTTCTCTGTGTAACAGCCCTGGAGCTCACTCTATAAACCAGGCTGGCCTTGAACTCAGAAATCTGCCTGTTTCTGTCTCCTGAGTGTTAGGATTAAAGGGATGCCCCACCACTGCCCCGCTCCATTCATTTATCCTAATCTCCAAACCTTTTTTATTTTTGTAACCATCAACCAGGTTCATCCTCTTTAGCCTACCCTGGGTGTCTACATGGCTCTGTCCTCTAGAAAAATCCCACAGTCACCAACAAGCTTCTTAATCAGACTGGTCCACTGACCATAGCCCCCTCTTCAACTGCAGGTGACCTTCTAGGCTGTGCACTACAAGTTTCCTGAACCAGAGGCTGATTTCCCACTTGTTTGTATTCTATATTTTATTTCTGAGACAGGGTCTCATGGCCCTGGCTCACTTTGAACTTGTCAGGTAGCTGAGGTGTGGGCCACATAGGGCAGCCCCTTGCATTTACAGTCACTCCTGCTCCAGCTGTGTCCTGCCTTTCCTGTGTGGCTGCTATAGAGTTTACAAAAGCCTTTCCAGGCACCTGATCCTCAGCCTTGGCTGGAGTATGTCAGTTTTCATACCCTTTACAATACGGCTTCCATTCCTGAATTATTAACAACATATTTAAAAACATACATGTTAACCATCTATCTCTCTGATGGGTCTTGGTAGTGACCATTACTTATTCACACTTTGGTACCTTTTTTTTTTTTTCCATTTTGGCATGTTTTATAGAAGTAGGAGCATGCTGCTTATCTCTACTTCATTGTTTTGAGACAACCTGCACTGTAGCCTCTAGGCTGGCCTTGAACTGAGTGAGAAGCCAAGGGTAATCTTGAACTTCCAATCCTTTCACCTCAATCTCCCAGCACTGGGATTGTAGGCATGCATTTTACTTTTGCTTAGAATAGCAACTTTTCTTATTCTACATATTTGTTTCTGTTCAACCAACCCCACCCAGTGTTTGACTATCATGGGACTCAGGTGCTTGAGATTATAGATGTGATGCACACTTTGGCGCTTGGGCAGACATCCATTACAAGGCCTTAGTATTTTCCTTTTCAAATGTATATTGAAGCTTTCTCTCCCCTTTTGACAGATTTGACAGTTGAAAGAATGGTACTGTGAACTCAAAGACTCACCCTAATAGTCATCAGTTAGTGGGTATTTTTGTTTTGTTTTGTTTTTCCAGAATCATTTCAAAGTCAGCTGCTGACGTGCTTCACTCCTAACTGTCTAGGCAGCATAGTTATTCTAAGAAATTTCGCTTTGTTTTATCACATATGGGCAGCTTAGTTACCCCAAATGTCTTCTTCCTAGTGCTTTCCAGCTCCATTATTCCCAGTTACCATCTGTCTGGTCTTTGATCCCGAACAGTCATGCTGCCTTTCCCGTGACAGTAGTGTGGGTTTCGCTTCTGTACTCTCTCACCATCATCTTGCTTACAGGACTGTAGCAAGAGCTCCTGGTAGGTGACATTCAGAACAGCTTTAGCTTACATTACTGTAGGTACTGTCACAGAAACTTGAAAGGTCTCCTTGGACTTCCTGCGTGGCTCTCTGTTAGGACTGTGTGAAGGATATATATTGTGAGGAGACTGTGAAGAAGCTGAGCTAGAGGGATTGGGAGACAAGGGCTGGAGACAGATATTTCCAGGTCTTTTCAGTGCTGGGCATAGAACCTAGGGCCTTGTGCATTCTGAGCAAGTGTTCAATCACAGGGCTCTATCTCCAGCCACAAGGGCTCTTTAGTCACCCAGGGCACAAAAAAAGAGGAAATTACCCAAACAAGCTTGCCAGCTGATTAGCTGAAACAGCAAGCAGTGAGCTCTGCCTCTGTATGTAAAGTGGAGAACAGTGCAAGCAGGAATTTAGCATCAACCTCCGTCTTTGACACATGAACATGCACACAGAACGTACACATCAACTCTATGTATTCTGTTCTCTGATTTATACAGTGTGGATTGCTGTATGTGGTCAGTTTGCTGCCTATCAGAGCTCAAAATCCTTCCCTGTGAATTCTTTGGGCAGAGAGGTGTTTAATATTTCAGCAAAAAGACCCTAAATGTGTTAAAGCCAGTAAACTGGAGATGCATCCAGGGTGATGTGAATAGGTCAGTTGTGTGGGAGAGGAGTGACAAGGTCAAGGTGCCCTGATGGCAGGTACTACTTAGTCATCTTCAACAAAAACAATCCACATGCATTTTGGGGCCAATTCTTCAGCTACCCTGGGATTTAAAGTAGCCATTTACAACTTGGGGGAATATTACCAAAATAACCTGAAGTAAGTTCCAGTCAGCAGCCACACACATCCTGTGTTTCACTCTTGGTTGTCAGTTATAGTAAATACTCAAGCTCTTCATGGAATAAAGACACGTGTAAAAACAGACTCCTGAATGCTCTGTGATGGCAGTTTTACATGATCTTTTCTTAAATGTTTACCCATAGTCTTACTAAGATGACTGTCCAAATATGAGCTGAACAAAGATGACACCAAAGGACAGGGCAAAGTGAACCGAAAAAACTCCTCAGGCCTTAACCCTACATGCAGAACTGTAGGCACTTGAGGAAAGCTGAGAGTAGCAGGTGTATTCTTCAGAAAAAGAGCATTCCAAATGACTGTTCAGTGCCAGTCTGCCAGCCCTAAAAGAATACATACCAGTAATACTGTATGGACTGAATAGGTTTTACTTAGGAATATATGTGTATATAGAGATACACATATAACCAAGAAGTGGCCATGATTTTGAAGGAGTAGGGAGTATGGGAATGTTTGAAGGAAGAGAAAAGGATTATATTGTAATCTCAAAAACTAATTTAAAAGAAGGATGGTAGCTGGGCAGTGGTGGCATATGCCTTTAATCCCAGCACTTGGGAGGCAGAGGCAGGCAGATTTCTGACTTTGAGGCCAGCCTGGTCTACACAGTGAGCTCCAGGACAGCCAGGGCTACACAGAGAAAGAAACCCTGTCTTGGAAAAACAAAGCAAAACAAACAAAAAGTGTCTTTCTTCTGGCTGGTGAGATGATTCAATGGATAAGAGCACTGACTGCTCTTCTGAAGGTCCTGAGTTCAAATCCCAGCAACCAACCACCGTAATGAGATTAGACGCCCTCTTCTGGTGTGTCTGAAGACAGCTGTACTTATTTATAATAATAAATAAATCTTAAAAAAAAAAAAAAAAAGAAAAAAAAGACGATGGTAGCTGAGGGTGTAGCACAGAACTACAGTACTTGCCTAACATGTACAAAACCCTGGAACCCAACCCCAACACTATAGGGGAGAACCCCCAAAACTAACAATGGCTTAGTTTCCCTCAAAGAAAGAAGGATGTAAGGCTAACATATTTAAAGTAACTCCTGGGAGACAAAGAGCCTGGGCACTTGAGAAAGAAATGGGCATTGAGAGTAGGCTCCAATGCAGAGTTGGTTCCTGCCTTTGTCCATCCTTCTGAAGCGTCCCTGCTAGGGGAGGACCACTCACCTCAGACCCTCACCTTGATGATACCACCTTCTGTAACATCACCTTCTGAAAGCTCTTGCTTCCTTTACCTTCTCCAAACTACAGGAAAGAACAATTATGGCATGACTCTCAAATTGAATCTCAAGGTGTGAGCTATGTGTATGTTACCTACATCAAGAGGTAAAGAGAATACAAGGGAAGCTGCGTGCAGGCATCTACCCATTGCCCCAGCACTCAAGAGGACTGAGGTGGGATTATGGCTCGAGGCTTTGTCTTGGCTATATAGAGAGCAGATTTCAAATAGGAGATGAACCAGAACTGACACTGGATGAGTGACTAGGTAGCAGTGTTTAAAGCCAAGCTGACCCTCAGGAGAGCTGCCCTCCCCCAAAGGTTAGTCCTGGTATTCTGCAAAGGTGTCCTTAGGGAGGAACTAGTCCAGCAGTGTCTGATTCATCAGCCAGGGAGGGAGAAACAAGTGAAGCAGATGTTTTTCAGCATGAAGCCATGGACTGAGGTGGCTGGCAAGGGGGAGCCTACTTCAGGTACACTGATGGAAAAAAAAATTGAAACAGGGTCTTGTCATCCAGAATGGCTTTAACTCTTTTTTTTGTTTGTTTGTTTTGTTTGGTTTTTTGTTTTTTCGAGACTCTTACATGCTTAGGTAGGCTTCACTGAGATGCTCTCAAACAAAATCTGTCACTGCCTTTTACTATTCTCCCCAGCTGCCCATCATGTGCCCTGGGAGGTATTTCTAATATACATGGTTATCAATAACAGATCTTTAAAATTATAAGCAACATAAATAAAAATTAAAAATTTTAAGCCAGCCAGGCATGGTGGCGCAAGCCTTTAATCCCAGCACTCAGGAGGCAGAGGCAGGCGGATTTCTGAGTTCGAGGCCAGCCTGGTCTACAAAGTGAGTTCCAGGACAGCCAGGGCTATACAGAGAAACCCTGTCTCGAAAAACAAAACAAAACAACAAAAAAATTTAAGTCAAGCAAGTTAGTTCAAACCTATAATCTGAAGCTCTTGGGAGGCTGAGGCAGGAAGGTCACTGTGAATTTGAGGCCAGAATAAGACTATCTCAGAAAAAGAAAAACTAAAGATTGCGAAAAATATTAGTTTTGTAATAGATTTATTTTTAAAGGGTAAAACACTCAGACAATTTTAAATACAAGTTGAACAGAACCGCTGTCAGTCGGCCACGATGCCATCGTGTGTCCTCTGGAGTCCTCACAGTGAGGAAGAAGGCTCTGGCAACGACAAGAGAAGTGGATTTCCTCTTGGTGTGCGGCCATTGATTCTACGTGCACGTCTTTAAGGTGCCCAGTGCATTGAAACTAATTATCCCAAGCACTAAAACACCAGAGCTGAACCAACAAAGACTGTTAGCTAAGGTTTAACAGCTAGCAGTACTGGCAATCTGTGACCTAATTTGGTTTTTACAAAGTTGTGATAGGGTCAACATCATTCCCACTTACACAGGTTCAGATTCAAAGCTCAGCAGCTTATCCAAGATGACCAGGCCCACAGCATACCTGACAATACAGCCGACTCGGGCCTATCTCTGAAGGCCATCCTTAGTTATGAGCAATCCTGGGCCACCTGAGCACGTGAGGCTTAGGCTGGTGGGTGCCTCGGGGACTGAGGTTTCTTTCCAGGCCATGACATGCAATATTTGTGTAAGACTACTTTTAAGAAGAGGGCTGAGTCCTGTCTAGGAATGATACTTTCCAGCCTCTATTGAAAATAAAGACCACTGCAAGGCTTAGGGCTCTGGATAGCAGATAACCAGAAACTAATAGAACTAATGACAGTCAAGCACTGCCAACTTTTGTTTTATGAGTCTTGCTTTATTGAAGAACTACAGACAGACTGACACTATAGGAGAAGATGGTTTTATGTCAGATTATTTACCTGATACTTTATTCATACACATCCTTCTTATCTGCAATGTAATCTACAATTTCTTGTGGACACATTAACTTCTCTGCATCTATATCAGGAATTTCAAACCCTAAAATAAAAAGTTGGTAACAATGTATAAGTACAGAAAAAGCAAATCCTTTAGAACTGAAATGAGCACCCTTACCCCTGCTACTTTTAATTCAGGTCAGTGCCTCACTGAGTTACTCAGACTGACTTAAAGTTTAAGTAGATGTGCCACTAGGTTTGGTTTGCATCTGATCCTCTCATAATACACACAACTGTGTTAAACATCTCCAACAATCTTGAATCCCACTTTGTTTAGAACTGGGATGGTTTTAGAAAATACGTGTATCAGATTGATCTTAAGTTTTTTTAGAAAGAATTAGTATAACAGGACTCCCGGACCCCTCCCCTTTGGGTGGGTTGTGTAACCACCTTGGCTGTCTTAAACCTTGCTCTGTAGACCAGGCTGATCTCAAACTCAGAGAGATCCACCTGTCTCTGCCTCCTGAATGCTGCCTATGTGAAAACTCCTTTTTCAAGAGTACAACTCAGTAATTTATTGTATGCTCACAGGTTTGACAACCACTGTTATTATCTAACTCCTCAAGAATTAATCCAGTTCCCCTAGAACCATGGTTCTCAACCTTTGGGAGCCACATATAGCAAATATTTGCATTATGCTTCATGACAGTAGCAAAATTATAGTTAATAATTTTAAGGTGGAGGTCACAAAATGAAGAACTGTATTAAAGAGTGGCAGCACCAGGAAGGTTGAGAACCACTGTCATTGAACATTTTCATCATCCCTAAAAGGATGATATCATTAGTAGGAAACCAAGTGTCATTAGTCACTGCTCGAATTCCAACCCTTGGCAACCTTGGATGTACTCTGTCCCAATTTGACTTCCTCTTGATACTCAATGCCAGTGAAGCAAGTGTACAGCATGTGAGAAGGTGTTCTCAAGGGTCATCCATGCTCTAGTGTGTTCCTTTATGCAGTTGGGCTTGATAGCTTCCATTTGGTTTACGTGGGCTGAGACATTGTTACCTTCTATGTGATCTCTCAGCAGTCCCAATCTTGAGGCGTCTACTATTGGCACTCTAACTGTACAGTATGGGGAACTTTGATTGGCACTCTAACTGTACACTATGGGGAACTTTGATTGGCACTCTAACTGTACACTATGGGGAACTCTGATTGGCACTCTAACTGTACACTATGGGGAACTTTGATTGGCACTCTAACTGTACACTATGGGGAACTCTGATTGGCACTCTAACTGTACACTATGGGGAACTTTGATTGGCACTCTAACTGTACACTATGGGGAACTTTGATTGGCACTCTAACTGTACACTATGGGGAAACTCTGAGAGGTGCTGTTGCTTGTCAGACTCGCATATGTCTGAGTTCTTGTAAGCCCTTGGCAGCAACAGCACTGCTCCTGCTAGCATCATCTTTAATAAGAGCTTTACCTAGGGCCTGCTCTGTAGGGCGGCACCCAAGTCTTTTGCTCCCTAGTTGCACAGCTATCCACATAGGTATTTTGGGAATTTTATAAAGCCTCATTTGCACAGCAAACAGACCTTAATACAATTTGGAGCAGGCAAGGGCAACATCACAGGAAACTGAGACTTCAGCTGTGTGTCATCACAGCAGGGCCCCAAGTGTCAACAGCGTCTCTTGCTGCTGACCCCGTGCTTTCCCGTGCCTTTAATTCTACTCTGCATTCTGCCTGGCCTAGGCTGGGCTGTCTCTAATAGTTTTAACATCAACCTGACAGTAAGAGGACTAGGAAGTATTAGCTGTTATTGTTTCTAGTAAAGCTGAGTGCAATCCATATTCCTGCCATATTCCTGCACTTCCTTCAGTTTAAACCTTATAAGGTCATCTGACCTGGACTGCAGAGAGTTATCTTTTCTTAAAAATAACAAAACAAAGACTCATAACATGCAAATCCAAAGCTAAGGTATAATGTTACCAAATTCGTCTTCCATGGCCATAATAATTTCCACTTGGTCCAAACTGTCTAAGCCCAGGTCCTTCATAAAATGAGAATTTACGGAGAGCTGCAAGAAATACCAAACAAAATTTAACCCATGAAAGTGTTTGCTTTCCGAAACAACAGAATGCTACTTTATTACCATATAGACAATTTTTAAACAACCATCAAAGCTTTAAATAACATGGTGTGTTTAACATAAGCTGGCATGGATACAGTGTAATTTGTTACCTTGTTCAACTTCATTTTGAGGTGGTTAACTTAACAAAATTAGGGGTTAGGGGCTGTAGATACGGCTCAGCTGTTAAGAGCACTGAGTGCACTTCCAGAGATCCTAAGTTCAATTCCCAGTAACCATATGGTGGCTCACAACCATCTGTCATGGGATCTGATTCCCTCTTCTGGTGTGTCTGAAGACAGCTACAGTGTACATATAAATAAAATAAATCTTAAAACAAACAAAATTAAATGAAGGATTTCATGCTACATATTTTACTCAGATCTTTGATCACTATCTCACTATTCTTTTTTTTTTTTTTTTTTTTTTTGAGACAGGGTTTCTCGGTATAGCCCTGGCTGTCCTGGAACTTACTTTGTAGACCAGGCTGGCCTCGAACTCAGAAATCTGCCTGCTTCTGCCTCCCAGTGCTGGGATCAAAGGCGTGCACCACCACTGCCTGGCTCTGATCACTATTCTAAAGGACATCAGAGAGAATTTGTTTTCTTGCTACTTTACTAGCAAAATCATTTGTCTTCAAGATTGTAAGCTATTATTCAAGCACTTAGAAGGCAGGCACAGACAGTTTGAGTTTGAGGCCATCCTGGTCTACATAGCAAGTACCAGACCAGCCAGTGCCACACAATCAGATCCTAACTTTCCATATAGCTCGGTATAGAGTATTTGCCTAGTTTACATGAGGCCTGAGGTTCCATTTCCAGCAACACAAACTCAACAACTAAAACTCCCAAGATTGTTATAAATTGCAGGCACCTTCTGTAGTGGTTTGAATAGGTTTGGCCCCTACTGACTGATTGGCTCAGAGAGTGACACTGTTAGGAGGTGTGTCACTGTGAGGGTGGCCTTATGCTCAAGCTCCACCCAGTGGGGGAAGAGACCCTCCTGCTGGCTGCCTGTAGAAACAAGTCTCCTGCTGCTGCAAGATGTAGAACTCTTGACACTTCTAGCACCATGTCTACCTGGATGCTGCCATGCTTCCCACAATGACGATAATGGACTGAACCTCTGAAACTATAAGACAGTCCCAAGAAAATGTTTCCTTTCCTAAGAGTTACTTTTACTTTTGGTCATGGTGTCTCTTCACAGGAATGACACCATCAGATGAGAAAATACAGTCTTTCATTTGCTTATAATTTATAATGTACACCTCAAGATCACCAGAAAGTATTCTTAAAAATCCATACAAGCACCTGAAAAGATGGCCCAGGAGTTAAAAGCAGTTTCTATACAATCCTGATGACCAGAGTTCAGATTCCAGCACCCATATAACAAGCTGTCTGTCTGTCTGTCTGTCTAGTCTGTCTGTCTGTCTGTCTGATACAGACCTGTAATCTCAGCTCTGGAGTGGGCAGAAACAGGAAGATCACTGGACTTGCTGGCTTCCAGCCTAGCAGAGAAAGTGGGTATCCCAGAGATACCTTGCTTCAGAATAGATGGACCAAAGATTGAAGACATCTGATGAGCACGTACATGCACGCGCGCGCACACACGCACACGCACACATACACACGCACACGCACACATACACACACACACACAATCTATGCTAAAAACAAACTACACAGAACAAATTTGTGTTACTAAAGAAAAAAGTTGTTTACAAACCACATGAAAAAACCTCCAAGGGTTAAGTTAAAAAAGAAAGCGTGGGGCTCTAGTGATGCACAGCTTGAATCCCAGCACTCAGGAGGCAGAGGCAGGCAGATGGCTTTAATCAAGGCCAGCCTGGTCTACAAAGTTCCAGGACAGCCAGGGCTGTTACAGAGCAACCTTGTCACCAAGAAACTAAAAATGAAAGACAGGAGGAGGGAAGGAAAGAAATTTCATGTGGTAGTGTACTTCTATAATTCCATCACTTAGGAGGATGAGGCTAAGAATGTGAGTTTTGAGCCAGCATGGGGTACATAATGAGACCCTTTCAAGACCAAAACAAGAAGCAAAACACAGTTCTGGTATATGTACCACATGTGGCTTTTCTTAATTGAAATTAGGCCCTGTCATAGGGTTGGTATGTGTTTCCCCCTGAACTATACTCCAAAACACTTGGGTTTTTGGAAGACAGTGGGAGAGAAACATAAATACTATGGTGGTTTGAATGAGAAGACCTACGTAAGTCTTGGACATTTGAATATTTGGCTCCCAGTTGGTGTCTATTTGGGAAGAATTAGGAGGGGTAGCCTTGGAGGAGGTGTGTCATGGGGGTAGGGGGGTCAGGCTTCAAGGAATCAAAAGCCCCCTCCATTCCCAAAATACTCTTTGCTTCCTGTTTGTGCTTAAAGATATAGGCTCCCAGCTACTTCTACAGTGCCCTGCCTGCCTGCCTGCCTGCCTGCCTGCTGCCATTCTCCCTGCCATGGTGGAATTGTAAGCCCTAAATAAACCCTTCCTTCTATAATTTGCCTTGGTCTTGGTGTTTAATCACAGCAATAGAAAAGTAAATGAGACAAATACATATATACATTGCATATGTGTGTGTGTGTACTGCCTGACATATCCGTGTATCTCTCTGGAAGCTAGTGCCTATACAGGGACAATGCCAACCTACTAGTAGGGGAACTAGTTGGCTAAAAGCTAGGGAGACTTTGAATTGAGTATTTGTTTGGACCCTTTGAATTTTATACTGTATGATTAAATTTGCTAAAGAAAAAAAAAAATGGACTGGTGAGATGGCTCAGCAGGTAAAGAAGCCTGCCACCAATCCTAATGACCCCCGGAGTTTGATTCCTGGGACAGACATGGCAGAAGCAGAACTGACTGCTACAAATTGTCCTGTGACTTCCTCAAGGAGCCATGACATGAGTATATATGTGCACAAGTACACACACACAAAGGAATAAAGGAAAAGATAAAAAGAAAGCCAGTTACCTTTTCTGGATCAATCTTATCATAGAGTTTCAAGACATACAGAACTCGGTCCTTGATTCCATCTAACGTCAGTGGGGGTGCATCACTGTACTGGCGGCACAAATGTGTGACTGTTCCAGGCACCTAGAACAAAGGCAGGAAAGAGAGACTGTCACTTGATCCCAAATGTCTTTATATAAATGCACACAACTACTTGTATCTTTTTAAAAATGTACACAAACATTTTTTATTTGGGAGAGGGATCTACACGTACCACAGCACATGACTGGAGGTCAGAGGACAAGCTGTGGGTGTCAGTTCTCCCCTTCCCCTATGAGAGTCCTGGGGATTGAACTGAGGGGCATGAAGTTTGGTGGCAGATGCCTTTACCTGGTGAGCCACCTCACTGCCTGCCTACAGGTATCATTCACAAAGCTTCCTGAGAATGCATACCATCTCATTCTCCAATGTGGTCATTACTGAATACCCATCACAGGGCTGGGTCACCTGAGAAGCTCTAGCTTCAGAATGGTTGTCGCTTGTCCTCAAAATCAGGACTGGTCCCTCTAGCTTTGGACACCATCTTGTTCAGTAAGACTGTCACTAACAAGCCGGGCGTGGTGGCACACGCCTTTAATCCCAGCACTTGGGAGGCAGAGGCAGGTGGATTTCTGAGTTCGAGGCCAGGCTGGTCTACAAAGTGACTTCCAGGACAGCCAGGGCTACACAGAGAAGCCCTGTCTCGAAAAACCAAAAAAAAAAAAAAAAAAAAGACTGTCACTAACAAAAAAGCATCACAGAGGGGCTGGTGAGATGGCTCAGCGGGTAAGAGCACCCGACTGCTCTTCCGAAGGTGATAAGTTCAAATCCCAGCATCCACATGGTGGCTCACAACCATCCGTAACGAGATCTGGCGCCCTCTTCTGGAGTGTTTGAAGACAGCTACAGTGTACTTACATATAATAAATAAAATAAATCTTTAAAAAAAAAAAAAAAAAGCATCACAGAAATGCTTAAGTTCCCTCATGGCAAGTGTAGCATGCCACAGCCTCTTCAATCCACTGCCATCACAGATCTGAGACAAAAGAACCCACCCTAACAGCTGGGATGGTATACAGAAGATCTGATTTGGCTTTGATGGTAAATAGTCTCTGGCTAGAACAAGTGAAACCAGCCATCACCCCTAAGCCTCACAGCTCCGTCTATTTCTCTGGCAGGTAAGAATGCCCTTTAGCCCACCAGACATACAAATCTTTTTGAGTGTTCTTATGATAAGATCTGATTGTTTCTGCTATTAGTCTGCTGTTTCTGCTTTATACTCAGTTGGGTACAGCAACCTTGACTAGATTTCACCTACCAAATATGTAGGCGCACTGTCTGTCTGGCAGGTTTGTTTTTTAAGTTCTTAGTTTGGAGCTAAGCCTGTTCCATTGAAAACGAGTCTGCTGCTGGGCTTTTAATCCCAGACACTTGGGAGGGGAGGCAGAAGAAACAAGTTGAAAGCCAAGCTGAGCAATTTAGTGATAATGTGACTCAAAGTAAAGAGGGGCAGAGAGAGAGAGCAACTTGCTTAGCAAGTATGAAGCCCTGGGTTCAACACTGAAGGAGGAGGCAAAGGACAGCAATATGGATCAGAGGGTAAAGGTGCTTGCCAAAACCAGGCTCCCTCAAGTTATCCTCTGACCTGCACTCGCATGCTCACACTAAGCAAACAAATACGTGTGCGAGAGAGAAAGAGCTGGGTTTGCTTGTTGGCACTCATGACCCTGAGCGTGTCTATGAAAAACGATCTAAGAGCTGCTGTGGTGTCCAAATGTCGTAACACTTGGGAGGCTGAGGTATTCAGAGTCCAGGCAAGCCTATGTATAGCATGGACATAAGTAAAACTGAACCAATGTACACGTCCTTATCAAGATATACTTAATTTGTAGCAGACTTATTTAATCAGCAAACTAGAGAGATTAGCTGAAGAGATAGTCTAGATGATTTTTGAATAAGTAGGCAGGGCACTTTTTTGTGTCTAAATCCACGGATCCCTTTATACTGTGTATCAGAGGCCTTCAATAGGGACATACCACCAGTCCTTCTCATTACAATGACCTAAAGAAATCACAAATAGGGGGCTGGTGAGATGGCTAGCGGGTTAGAGCACCCTGGTGATGAGTTCAAATCCCAGCAACCATATGGTGGCTTACAACCACCCGTAACAAGATCTGACGCCCTCCTCTGGTGCATCTGAAGTCAGCTACAGCGTACTTATGAAGAATAATAAGAAATGAATCCTTGGACTGGAGAGACCAACCGGAGCAAGCGAGGCTGTCCGGAGCAAGCGGAGCCAATCGGAGCGAGCAGGGTCCAGCGAAGCGAGCGGGGGTTGACCGGAACAAGGGGAAAAAAAAGTCACAAATAAGATGAAGCAGACAGGAATTAAAAAAAGGGAGAAATATGTTAATGGTGAGAATGACAAAAAAAGTCTGGGGTAGGAGGATATAACATATCCCATGTGCATATCAAGAAGGACATGTGCATATCAAGAAGGAGTTGAAAAGAGATGAGAAACTATTAAGGGATTTGGGTTGAGGGCTTGTCCGGGTTCAATTTCCAGACTGTAAAGAAAAGAAGATCCAAACCAGACGTGGTGGCGCATGCCTTTAGTCCCAGCACTCGGGAGGCAGAGGCAGGTGGATCTCTGAGTTCGAGGCCAGCCTGGTCTGCAAAGTGAGTTCCAGGACAGCCAGGGCTATACAGAGAAACCCTGTCTTGAAAAACCAAAAAAAAAAAAAAAAAAAAGAAAGAAAGAAAAGAAGATCCAAGCAGATTTAGTAAGACATGGTGGTTCAGGGCTGCAGTCCTAGTACCAACCTGAGTTCCAAGGCTAGCCTGAGATAAAGTGAGACTGTCTCAAAGACAACAGACACAGAAAACACAGGGCTGGTATGAAGTGGTATTAACATGGAAGAGAAGAAACAGTGCTGAGAATAGGCCATGAGAAAAATGGCTGGGAGTGTCTACGGGTATGCAGTTACTCATATAGGCCACTAGGTGTCAATAGCTCACCAGACATCACTGGTAGGTTCCTACAGGGAGGGTCAGGTGTATGCCCAAAGATTGACTATGGTAAGATTAGCACTTTACACACCTTTTACAAAGAAACTAACACAGGATGATTAAGTATCCTGCCCCCAAGTTCCCCTGCATTTCCTCTTGGAGTAGCTAAACCGCCTCCTCCTGCCAGAGGTCTGCTATTAGAAAAGCACCTTCTGGGCCGGCGAGATGGCTCAGTGGTTAAGAGCACAGACTGCTCTTCTAAAGGTCCCGAGTTCAAATCCCAGCAACCACATGGTGGCTCACAACCATCCGTAACAAAATCTGATGCCCTCTTCTGGAGTGTCTGAAGGCAGCTACAGTGTACTTACATATGATAAATAAATAAATCTTAAAAAAAAAAAAAGAAAAGAAAAGCACCTTCCCTGTGGTCAAAACTGGTTGTCTCAGTAGTTCTTCCCCAGACTCACATGTGACATAAGTCATCTCTAAGCACCAAAGATGGCACTATGTGCAGTGACTGTAAGCTGACCTGATCCTGATGAGTTACCATCAGAGTCAATCTTGCTCCCCTTTGTCCTCTGTTTATGAAAAAAGCTTTAAAGGCCATGTCTGTCACCTGCCGCACACCTCTGGAAAGGAAGCACCTCAAACACAGCTGTTTGAAATAAACCCTCACCTTTGCAAAACGCTCCCTCCGTCTACTCGCCATATTCTGGAAACTTCCAAGCCAACGTATTTCACTCATATAAGCTGGGTGAATCAGAGAAAAAATTTCTTATCCTTTAACAAAGCTCACTTACCGTCTGCTTTCTGGTTGTGCAGAGAACATCCACTGTCCAATAACAAACCTAACTTATTTTGCAAACAACTGTGTCTCCACATCTGTGAATGAACTTAACCAAAACCATTCTGTAAGCATAAAGCAGTTCCTCCACTATCTGTATAAAGCAGACAGAGAGAGCACCACTTGTTCAAAGCATGGTCTCCGGACTCCATCTAGAAACCCACGAAAATACTTTATAGACTTATTGAATGATCTGTGTGCACAACTTAAGTTTGAGAAGCAATGTTGTAAGAACAGACGATCACATTTTAGTTTAATCTGAAATTGGTTTCTAGATCCTAGGCACAGCAACTTTACTGCCCTTATAACACTTTTATAATGACAACCTTTTGGTCTAGCCAATGGGACAATGGCCTGCCTATCTATTACACTGTCAGTGAATCTCAACACTGGATGTAGAACCTTATTTCTTCTTGTAGAGTGTAGGTGTGATTGAAACCACTACTTCAGGAAGATAACTGAGTATGAAAAAGGGTTCTTCAACTTGGCCCAAAGTCTACTACAGTAGTTCCTAATCTGGCATGCACACTGGGAACTTAAAACGCCATGCCAGGGCTTGTTCCCAGCGGAATAAGTCAGAAGGGGAGCGGGAAGAGGGCTAGTTAGGGTATTCTGTTGGCATCTAGGGTCGAAAGTGACATCCTTACAGAGTTTAAGCCCCACACTGGTTTCATCAAATATGCAAACTACACTGGACTTGTTTCCTATCCTTACTTCCAGAAGATTCACAGACAAAAGGTGCCACAAGGGGAAAATTACAATAGAACTCTAGGAACTTAGAGAATACTCTGAAGAGGGCTATTATAGGCAAGTGGCTTTTCTCTTGTGCACTTCCTTGGAAGTGACCACTGTAATTGCCAACTGCAGTAGGTGCTCTACTCGATCTCTAACCTAAGCTTCATTGCCACTCCGCAAGGATGAGAGCTGGTGTCCAATTTTATTCTTCAGTCAAGACTGGGTCAAAGTCCTGTGCTCTAATCATAAGACACTCAGCTTCGCGACAGGGGTCAACCAAAACCCGTCAGGCAGTGGGGCTAGCCGTGTATCCCATCACCCCTGCAGGTTCTGTGCAGCTGGCTGGAGCCCCCACCCCCAACCCGGGCGGCCCGGGGCCCTGACCCCTGACTAGCCCCGGCAAAGTCACCGCAAGTCACCTGCGCGAGCGCCAGGGCCGGCTGCAGAGCCCCGGGTCTCCTCCGGATTCCCTCAGGGCATAGAGTGGTGCTGAGCGGCCGGGCCAAGGCCAACGTGGGAAGCCGGGGCAGCGGTGCAAAGGCCGCGGGCAGGCGGCGGACACAGGCGCAGAGGACACGAGACGCCATGGCTACGCCAACCCAGGATGCACTGCGCCGCGGCCTCCCGCCGCGGCCGCCGCTAGCGCCGTACGCCGGCGACGTACAGAGCGGCGCTTGAGGGCTGCGCGGGCGCGGGCGGACCCTGGCGGCTCCGAGCCGCACTGCACCCACCTCCTTTTGAAGGACAAGGGCAGCTGTGGTGCAACTGCACAAATGCCATCTAACCCTAAACACTGTCACTGACTCAAAAAGAAACCGACTTATTTCTTCTCCCAAAGTTCTGAAATATATTGTCTGTCATTGAAAGAGGAAACGCCTACCCTCGCCGAGACTTGAAGTGCAAGGGTAGCGAGGTACGCAGGGGAGTCCCCACCGGCTGGGAAGGAGAGGGGGATGAGGGATGAGGGAAGGATTGTGGGAGGAGCTGACCAGGAAGGGGAAGTGAGCTGGGAGGTAAAGTGAATAAGTAAAAAAAGTAAATAAATAAAAAGAAAAAACTTTTAGGCAATCAACAATAAAGGGTTAGCCCACAATCTCAAGCCTCAAATTAATTCATTAAGGGGCTGGAGAGATGGCTCAGCGATTAAGAGCACTGACTGCACTTATGAAGGTCCTGAGTTCAAATCCCAGCAACCACATGGTGGCTCACAACCATCCATAAAAAGAGATCTGATGCCCTCTTCTGGTGTGTCTGAAGACAGCTACAGTGTACTTACATATAATAAATAAATAAATAAACCTTAAAAAATTAATTCATAGCCGGGCGTGGTGGTGCACGCCTTTAATCCCAGCACTGGGAGGCAGAGACAGGCGGATTTCTGAGTTCGAGGCCAGCCTGGTCTACAAAGTGAGTTCCAGGACAGCCAGGGCTATACAGAGAAAGCCTGTCTCAAAAAAAAAATTTAATTCATTAAATAAGGCTTTTCCTCCTAAATAAAAAGGATAGGGAATTTGAGAGGGGAATATGCAATCTTGTAATGTCTAGCCTATGGGAGAAAGAGAGGAATTTGCCTTGGGCAAAATCAACCTGACAGTAATTTTTGCCTTTTCTTTGTGCTGGTGTCCCTTTCTGCAGAATGGTATATTAAAACTGCATAATTTTCAGTAAAAAAAAAAAAATGTTGGGTGGCGATCATGGCATAGTGGCAAACATCATTAATACTATCACTCTGCAGACAGGAGGATCTCTGAGCCTTCAAGGACACCCTGGTCTCCACTGCAAGTTTCAAGCTAGCCAGGGCTACATAGTGAAACCCTATCTCAGAAAAACAAAATATGCCACGATTCTCCCGTAGCACTAAAATTTTTTTTGTTGTTTCAGTGAAAACTCAGTACAAGTTATGAGTGTGAGATTTAAGACTAGTAGCCAGGTAGGTGTGACTGCCACGTCCACATTCCTAGCTCCAGAGGCGGAGACAGGAGGATCATCTGATGGAGACTATATATCAAGGTCCTGTCTCAAAATAGATAAAGAAACACATAAATAACCCAACACCCCCACAAACCTCCCAAACTCCATGTGCTTACAGTAAAATGAAGACGAAGAACTGTTGAAGTACAACAGTACATAGTTTAAATGTTGATAATGCCTCAATGTAGAGGGCTTTGTATGGCTCAAGTTCTAGGTTCAAAGTGCAGTACAACAAAAAGCAAAACTGGACAATGTGTGTGTGTGTGTGTGTGTGTGTGTGTGTGTGTGTGTGTGTGTGTTACAGATTAGGTAGGTTACTTACAGCTTTGCAGGTAAGAATTCATTTTGACACTTTGGAATCTGAGACTGTGAACAAAAATGAACAAGTGGCGACTGGTGAAACCCACACACCAACTAGACACTAAGCAAGGCAGACACCAAAGTGCAAATTCCTACACTAATGTACCTTCAAAGTTTCCTTTGTTTTCAGCTAAGACTTTCTGGTGTAAATTGAGCATGCCTAGAAGTGGTCCTGTTCATCCCGCTCAATCTCGTAAACACATACCCTAAAAATGTGGCTAGTATCTTTTTTTTTTTTTGGTTTTTTGGTTTTTTCAAGACAGGGTTTCTCTGTGTAGCCCTGGCTGTCCTGGAACTCACTCTGTAGACCAGGCTGGCCTCAAACTCAGAAATCTGCCTGACTCTGCCTCCCGGGTGCTGGGATTAAAGGCGTGCTCCACCACTGCCCAGGGAGACACTGTCTTAAAAGGAGAAAAGGAAAAAGGCAAGGTGTGATGGCACTTGCTATCCAGGACCTGGGAAACTGAGGCAGGAAGGTAGTGTATCTAGGTACCAAAACCACCTGATCTCAAAAACAAAACAAAACAAACAGCATAAAAGAAGGCTGCAGAGACAGCTCAGCAGCAAGAGCACTGGCTGCTAGTTCAGAGGACCCAGGTTCAAGTCCCAGCATTCACACTGGCAGCTCATCAACCATTCATAAGTCCAGGTCTAGGGGATCTGATGTCCTCTCTGGCCTCAGAGGGCACCAGGAACATAAGTAGTGTAGATATTTGTATGCATTTAAAAACCATGGGAGAGGGGCTGGTGAGATGGCTCAGCGGGTTAGAGCACCTGACTGCTCTTCCGAAGGTGATGAGTTCAAATCCCAGCAACCACATGGTGCGTCTGAAGTCAGCTACAGTGTACTTATGAAGAATAATAAGAAATGAATCCTTCATAAGTACTTATGAAGAATAATAAGAAATGAATCCTTAAGCCGGGCGTGGTGGCACACGCCTTTAATCCCAGCACTTAGGAGGCAGAGGCAGGCGGATTTCTGAGTTCGAGGCCAGCCTGCTCTACAAAGTGAGTTCCAGGACAGCCAGGGCTATACAGAGAAACCCTGTCTCGAAAAACAAAAAACAAAAACCAACCAAACAAAAAAGAAATGAATTCTTGGACCAGAGAGACCAACCGGAGCAAGCGAGGCTGTCCAGAGCGAGCAGAGCCGGACGGCTGGAGCAAGCGGGGACGGCGGGAGCTAGCGGGCCAGAGCGAGTGGGGCCTGAACAGGGACGGCCAGAACGAGCGGGGCCAACCGGAGCAAGCAGAGGTGATCAGGAGCGAGCGGGGTCGAGCAGAGCGAGTGGGGTTGACCGGAACAAGGGGAAAAGAAAACCCATGGGAGAACCTCTCCAAATCACTTAAAACCATAGAACCAAAGAAGACACTCTCCTGTCTACAGTGCCAGAACCAATTCTCTAGAACTGCATCCTGTGTGGTAAGTACGATTCACCTTCAGAAGATAAGCTGTCCTAATGAGGGCTAACTTCTGCAGCACCATCTCCTGTATCTGCAGCACCATCTCTGAGGATGCTGGTGACGATCTACAAGTAGGGAAGCTGAGTAATTAAGAGGAGTCCTAGATAAGCCAGGTACACTTGTGTACAACTGTCTTATTTTGAAAGGATAAGAGAACCTGGAGTTCAAGGTCAGGCTTGGCCACATAGCAAAACTGTCTCAAAATATTTAAAGAAAATGACAGACAAGGGGAGAGCCTTTTGAGTAGCACTCTCATCACTATGAGTAGCACCTCCAGTGCCCACCTAGTACACACCCCAGCAGCTCACCGGGGACCCTCCTTCCTTCTAACGTGTCAGCTCTATTGTTCCCCGCTTCTCTATGGCTTTCAACTCACTGTCCTGTGCACACTAAGCAAGCACTATGATGTCCTTATCCATTTCCCTACCTTTACCAGTATGTCTGGTTCTTTCCCACGAACCCATAAACATGCTTGTTTCTCCTAATCTAAAATCAAAGTCAGAGGCCCCACACACTCATCTTTACATATATTTCTGGTGCAACCATTCTGCCTCGTCATGGTCAAGCTTCTTTAAGAACTAACCCACATTTTCTTTTTAAAGATTCATTTATTTAAGAAATAACCTACATTTAACAAAGCTATCTATTTATTCATTTTTTTTTTTTTTGTATATGAGTACACTGTAGCTCTCTTCAGACACACCAGAGAGGGCATTGGATCCCATTACAGATGGGCCACCATCCTGGGAATTGAACTCAGATCCTGGAAGAGCAGTCAGTGCTCTTAACTGCTGAGCCATCTTTCCAGCCTGAAACAACCTCTATTTGATTCCTCATGTTCTACTCACTCTTGACCTACTCGTCTAGATTCCATCCCGTGTGCCCCCTTTCTTTCTTTAAGACCCGGTAGCTCAGGCTGGCACTTGGGAAAATGAAGATTTGCTGTAAGTTTGAGACAAACGGCTAACATAGTGAGTCCCAGACAGTATGCACTGTATCTGAAATAAATACATTCAATCTCCCTCACCATTTAAACATCAGTCTTAGAGTGGTACCTTTAATCCACCCTTGACTTTAAACTTTCAAGTTTTCAGAACCAGTGTGTTCCAGAGGACTTAATTCCCACTTGAATCTGACTCTGACCTTCACAGTTCTATATCCAGTTACCTATTACACATTCTTTTTTGGGTGATTTCTTTTCTTTTTTTTTCAATTCTTTTATTAGATATTTTCTTCATTTACATTTCAAATGCTATCCCGGAAGTCCCCTATACCCTACCTCCACCCTGCTCCCCTACCCATTTTGGGTGATTTTTTTTTTTTTTTTTTTTTTTTTTTTTTTTTTTTTTTTTTTTTTTTTTTTTTTTTTTTTTTTTTTTTTTTTTTTTTTTTTTTTTTTGGTTTTTTTTGAGACAGGGTTTCTCTGTATAGCCCTGGCTGTCCTGGAACTCACTTTTGTAGACCAGGCTGGCCTCGAACTCAGAAATCCGCCTGCCTCTGCCTCCCGAGTGCTAGGATTAAAGGTGTGCGCCACCATGCCCCGGCTCTGGGTGATTTCTATGTACTCTTACAATTACTGATACCATCACTTACCAAGCCCATCTGTCTGTCTCTATTCTCACTCTTCACAGAGCCTTTGCTCACTCTGTAGCCAGAGTACAGCCTGATCTGCTTACAGCTCAGTCTCTCTTCTTTACTTGCACAATGAAGTTTGCACAAGACCCCTGTACTTTCTGCCTGGAATCCTTCATTTCTTCTTCACCTGTTTATCCTGCAAGAATCAGCTATCACCCTCCACAGAGCTTTCCAGCATGTACTAACTGCCCATCCTTTGTCCATAGCAGCACTGGAACTAACCCTTAAAGGTCCTATGTAGCACTTTATGCCTCTCAGGACAGAAGCCCAGCAGCAATCCTTACATCCTAACACCAATAATACTCATCTGTCCACTGAGTTATCATTGCACTGAGCTATGACTTCACCCAACTCAAGTTTTTTTGTTTTCTCCTTCTCTTCTTTTGGACTGCTTCAGACGTCTATTGTAAGGCTTGGCGCACACCTTTGATTCATCATTTAGGAAGTAGATGCATGCAGAGCTCTGAGGTTGGGGCTTGCCTAATCTACACAGTGAATTCCAGGTCAGCCCATCTTTCAGGCTACATAGTAGTCATAGTGAGGTCCTATTTTTATTTTTATTTTATTTTTTGTTTTTCAAGACAGGATTTCTCTGTATAGCCCTGACTGTCCTGGAACTCACTCTGTAGACCAGGCTGGCCTCGAACTCAGAAATCTGCCTGCCTCTCCCTCCCAAATGCTGGGATTAAAGGGGTGCACCACCACTGCCCATCGAGATCCTATTTTTTTTTCCCTTGTTCTGGTCAACCCTACTCGCTCCAGCCGGCCCCACTCACTCAGGTGGCCCCACTCGCTCCAGCCATCTGGTTTGGCCCCGCTCCCTCCGGCCAGCCCCGCTCGCTCTGGTCGGTTCCACTTGCTCTCTCTAGTCCAAGGATTTGTTTATTATTATTATTATTATTATGCTCCCTCCGGCCAGCCCCGCTCGCTCCGGTCGGTTCCACTTGCTCTCTCTAGTCCAAGGATTTGTTTATTATTATTATTATTATTATTATTATTATTATTATTATTATTATTATTGTTTTTGTTGTTGTTGTTATTATTATTCATAAGTGCACTGTAGCTGACGCACCAGAGGAGGGAGTCAGATCTCATTACAGGTGGTTGTAAGCCACCATGTGGTTGCTGGGAAGAGCAGTCGGGTGCTCTTACCCGCTGAGCCATTTCACCAGCCGGCGATATGTAAGTACACTGTAGCTGTCTTCAGACACTCCAGAAGAGGGCGCCAGATCTCGTTACAGATGGTTGTGAGCCACCATGTGGATGCTGGGATTTGAACTTATCACCTTCGGAAGAGCCGTCGGGTGCTCTTACCCGCTGAGCCATCTCACCAGCCCCGAGATCCTATTTTTTTAAAAGAGAACAACAAAAAAAAAATTTTGTAGGCATGGTGGTACACACCTATAATCCCAGCACTTGGAGAGCCTGAGGCAAGAAGATCTTAAATCCAAAGGCAGTCTGGGTTATGTAGTAAGCCTCTTTAACAAACTGGGTCAGGGAAATAAATAGTTTAGCACATAAAAGGCCTCTACCTCCCACATGGTGAAAGGAAAGAAGCACTGTAAGCTGTCCTCTGACTTCTACAAGTACACTGCAGTAAGTGCATAATACACACACATGCACACACACAGACTGTACAAACAAAATGAATAAATAAGAGATTCAATATAATCAAAATGGGTTGTGTACATAAATTAAAAATACTTAAACAAAAAGTACATTGCTTTGTAAGCTGAAATATTCTTATTGTGCAAATATTATCGATGCTAGTTGTCTAAGTGTCTAAGCCTTAGTGTATGTGTACTATACATGCACACCAGTGCACATAAGGCCAGAGAACAACCTCAGGTATCATCTACCTTTTTCTTTTCTTTTGGAGTCAGGGTCTTTCACTGGCCTGTATCCTACCAATCGGGTTAGCCTGGCTGACCAGTGTGCCCTAGAGACCTAGCTGTCTTTGCCTTCCTAATGCTAGGATAATAATTGTGTCACTATGCCATTTCCCACTGGTAACTGAAGTCAGGTACATGCAAGCATTTTACTGACGGAACAATCTCCCCAGCTGTAGTGGCTATTCCAGGTTGTCAACTTGACTATATCTGGAATGAATTACAATCCAGAATTGGAAGGCTCACCAGTGATCCTGATCTTGAGGCTGGGAGACACAAGTTTCTGACCTGGATCTTGGCATGAAGATCTTGAAGCATAGTAGCTATGGATTCTAGAAAATTAAGACAGGGTGATCTCTGAGTTCAAGGTCATCTGGGATTAAAGGTGTGGTGGCACATACTTTTAATCTGGGCTACACCTTCTTCTGGAGACTACATAAGGACGCTGGAAGAAGGAAGGCTCTCTCTTCCTCACCTGCTTGCCTTGTGGGACTAAGTAACTGCTAGATCCTTGGGACTTCCATTTACAGCTGCTGCTGACCATTGTTGGGAGTTGGACTATAGACTGTAAGTCATCAACAAATTCCTTTACTATATAGAGGCTACCCATAAGTTCTGTGACTCAAGAGAACCCTGACTAATACACTAGCCTTGAAAGTATTTCTTATTTTTGAATTGATATGAACAGACTAGAAAAATAATTGAATAAGTCAAGCAGAATGTATCAAAATAAATATTTATTAACATTCACTGCTTATGTACAACTGTAATAGCAAATGTGCAAAGAATGACTTAAAAGCACTAACCTGAAAGTAAGTGTTAACAAACGTTCAGTCAGTAGTATCACTATCAGAAGAAAATTAAGTTTGTGGGAAATACATTCAAGTAATCACATTAAATGTCATTCAGATATTATATTCTTAAAAAAACAAAACAAGAACAAACCAAACTATTTGCCTCTTAAAAGTAGCGGTATATAAATATATTTCCATCCTTTTGTCCAGCTAGCAAGTGAGAATCTGTAACCGACCATTTAACCAAAGACCAACTCTGGTCAGAGACAGGTGGGAGGAGAGCCGTGCAGTGACCCAGAAGCAAATCCCAAATGGCAATTGTTCCAGAAGTCAGGACTGCTGCTGCAACATGATCTTTCACATCCCCTTCCAGGAACCTGAGACCAAGAAGAAGAGACAATTCAGATTTCACATCAAAGGCTTCAAGAAGGACTCAGAAATGGCTCTGCAGGAAAGCAGAGGCAAATCATAGCTGCTGCAAAGCAGCCCCATAGCACCATGCCTGGTTCATGTAAAAGGTCTTTAGTCTTTTTAAAATATATTTTTAATTATGTGTATGTGTCTGTGTGGGTATGTGCCTGTGACCGCTGGTGTCCACAGAGGCCAAAACCATGCTTTGGAGCTGTCATGCGGTTATGAGTTCTCTAACATGGTCCTCTGCAGTAGTAGCCATGCACTGATTACTCGTGATCCATCCCTTTATATATTCAGGTCTTGTTTTTTTCCTTGAAGAAAATGTCTTTAGGGTGGTGAAGAGACAGTTCAGTAGCTGCTCTTGAAGAGGGCCTGAGTTCAGTTTCCAGTCCCCTTGTTAGGTGACTCACAAATGCCTGAAGCTCCAGCTCTAGGGATCCAAACCTCTGGCCTTCCCAGTCACCTGCACTCTTCTACACATACTTTAAGTAGTTAAAAGCAATAAAAACGTTTTAAGAAAAAAAATTTTTTTAAAGATTTATTTTATTTATATGAATACACTGTAGCTTTCTTCAGACACACCAGAAGAGGGCATAGGATCCTATTTTAGATGGTTGTGAGCCACCATGTGGTTGCTGGGACTAGAACTCAGGTCCACTGGAAGAGCAGTCAGTGCTCTTAACCACTGAGCCATCTCTCCAGCCCCTTAAGAAAATATTTTAAGCCAGGTGGTGGTGGCTTTAATCTGAGCACTAGGAGGTAGAGGCAGGAATCTCCAGGATACCCAAGGCTACAAAGAGAAATCCTGTTGAAAAACAAACAAAACAACAACAAAAAAGAATGTAGCCGGGCGTGGTGGCGCATGCCTTTAATCCCAGCACTTGGGAGGCAGAGGCAGGCAGATTTCTGAGTTCGAGGCCAGCCTGGTCTACAGAGTGAGTTCCAGGACAGCCAGGGCTATATAGAGAAACCCTGTCTCGAAAAACAAACAAACAAAAAAACCCAAAAAATCTCTGTAACACAACAGCCTTTAGTAACTCATGTTTTCTATAGACTTTAGTGACACAAAAGTACCCAGCATAGCACCTTCAAAATCACCTCACCCTTGAACAGCAGTCACACACACACTTACCTTCCAGCCTGCCCCTGAGGAAGGGAGCACAGCAGAACACCCACACTCTGGGCTGTCTTAGGGTTAATCACCAGCAGCCGAAACACGGGGCTTCCAAGGGCCTGGCTCTCTTTGGCACAGGGATGACTCACAACAACAAACAAGAGCCCCTGTTGCAGGAGAGAAATAAGCACCATCATGAGTATGTTGGCAGTGGTGACAAAATCAGTGCAGAAGGAACGATCGACAGACTCTTCAACATGCAGGAAGTACCCGCTGCCTTCTCTTTATCACAGCAGCAGCTGAGGTGACTGCCACACTGAGGGAGCTACTGGATGCTCGCCAGGCCTGATGATCATGAGTCCAGTAGACTCCTCAGGTTCCTGTACTTTAGATACACCTTGTGCCATCCCTGGGAAAAGGCTGGTACAAGGAGGATGTCATAGAGACGTGTACAAGGAACCTCAGATAAGAAGTACTCATTTATAAACTAAACCTCAGAATTCCCATAAAGTGATAAAAAGTGTGCTTTTTGTCTGTGGTTTTGTCTGTGGTTTGTATGGAAAAAGCCAAGTAAGACCTCTCTCTGCTTTGAAGGTCAGTGAGTAGGAGTAATTAGTATATACCAAATATGCTAATTACTTAAATGGAATCAAACAAACAAACAGACAGGTACATTATAGAAACAGATTCAACCTTCATAACAGATTATAAAAGCTAGGCTCAAGATTTTGTCGGGGGCTGGCGAGATGGCTCAGTGGTTAAGAGCGCCGACTGCTCTTCCGAAGGTCCAGAATTCAAATCCCAGCAACCACATGGTGGCTCACAACCATCCGTAATGAAATCTGATACTCTCTTCTGGAGTGTTTGAAGACAGCTACAGTGTACTTACATATAATAAATAAATCTTTAAAAAAAAAAAAAAGATTTTGTCATAGCCTGAGCTACATACTGAGTTCTAGACCAATCAGGGCTATATCGTGATTTCTTTCCCCTTTTTCTTTGTTAAGTAGTTAGGTGTCAAGTTTGATAACAGGGATAATAATTTTAGGACAAAAATCATAGTTTGGAAGTGGGTCTTTAAGTCATACAGGCATAAAATTCGACAAGCAATCATTCTGCATTAACAGTTTTATTTATAAATCTCAGAACAAACAGACTAGGAATGCAGTTCAGTCAATAGGAATTGTAGCTCAGCCTGACTTGTGCCAGAAATCCCAGCACTGGAGAGGTAGAAGCAGGGAGATCGATCGTAAGTTCAAGGTCACCTTACTCAGTACATAGACAGGTGCAGGCCAGCCTGGGCTACAGGGAACCTGTCTCAAAACAAAAGGAAGCAAAGCAAAGCAAAGTCAAAGCACACTGCCGTCCAATGTTGAATAAAAGACAGCAGGAGGACATGCTGACTGCCACTGTGACTGCCCCCACTGGGTGGTGAGACCAATAGGTAAGACAAAGAAACACCACACAGCCCTGGATCAGTACTCACCATCTCAGAATAGGCTCTGTGACAGACTGAAGCCTGGTAAGAGTCATCAATGTGCATCTTCTTCAGGAGCTGGCCAGTTTTTAAGTTCCTTAGACATCAAAATAAGTGAGAAAATTACGTTCTCCCAGTAAAATGACTTTCACGTATTATATGTCTTTTCCTTTTAAAGATAGGATGTCACTATGTAGCCTAAGCGAGCCTCAAACTTGTGCTGCTCTAGCCATAGCCTCTCAGTGTTGGTGTGGCAGGCCTGCACCACATGTCTGCTTCACATAGAATGTTCTTAATTTGTTACCAACTACTTTGGGAGGTAATAACAGGAAATCACTAAGGAACAGAACACTATACTTTTGGTTAGTCACACTTCTTACACTACTTCTTCTTCTTCTTCTTCTTCCTCCTTCTCCTCCTCTTCCTCTTCCTCCTCCTCCTCCTCCTTCTTCTTGTTTGAGATAAGGTCTTACTAGGTCTAGAACTCCTTATGCAGACCAAGCTGGCCTCACACTCACAGAGAACAACCGGTCTCTACCTCCTGAATGCTAAGATAAAGGACATGCACCACCATGCCTAGTACCTTAGACACCGATATTAAAAGTGTAATGGCAGTTTAATTTTGTCAAAAATTGAACCTAATAGTTTAGCCTTGGGTGGACTCTGCTATACCACTGTGGATAACCTCCTCACATTCTACTCAATATTTTCCACCATCTTCCTGTGCTGGGAATGAAGCCAGCTACGAGTTATACCACTTACTATTATGATTTGTCTTTCCAATTGCCACCTAAATCTCTTTACTTACACATTCATATATGCTTGCCTGCTTGTCTGTTTGTAAGATTTACTGAATATTTATTTTGTAGCAGTATGGATGTTTTGCCTGCATGTATATCTGTACACCATGTATGTGGTTGGTGCCCATGGAGGGCAGAAGAAGACATCAGATCCCTTGGAATTAGAGTTACAGATGGTTGTAAGCCACCAAGTTGCTGGGAATTGAACTCAGAATCTCTGGAAGAGAGGTCAGTGCTCTTAACTGCTGAGCCAGCCCCTGACTCTACATCTTTTTTTTTTTTTTTAAAGATTTATTTTATTTATTATATGTAAGTACACTGTAGCTGTCTTCAGACAATCCAGAAGAAGGCACCAGATCTCGTTAAGGATGGTTGTGAGCCACCATGTGGATGCTGGGATTTGAACTTATCACCTTCGGAAGAACAGTCGGGTGCTCTTACCCCCTGAGCCATCTCAACAGCCCCCTGACTCTGCATCTTAGAAACATTTCTAAGATGTTCTTTTCCACTTATCTAGGTTCACTTTGTTGGCAAGACAAGGACAAAGCTTCTAACAGTGGAAAGAGAAAACCATAGTCACGTCTGCAGTCTCTCTCTTTCCACATACCCAGCTGTGTCTGGCTCCATTAGCTGTGTATGGCTCCACAGTCACATCTGCAGTCTCTCTCTTTCCACAGTCATGTCTGCAGTCTCTCTCTCTCCACAGTCACGTCTGCACTCTCTGTTTCCACATACCCAGCTGTGTATGGCTCCATTAGCCTCCTCCCTCAGCTTCCTGCTTATGGGATTACAGCACCATGCCCTGCCTATGCCCGGCATACCTAACCTTCACAACGATGAAACAGACGCACACTGACATATAAAGCGAAAGCTTACCAGATCACAATGCTGTTCACAGTGGTAGTGCCAAGCAGAGCTTCCTGCGTCCCTTGGACTTCAGCAAAAGTCAGTACAGTCTCATCAGGAGGCATCAAAAGCTGCTCATCTTTGCTGCTGGATTAAAACAGTACTGAAAATCACTTTTGAACCTAAACAGTTCCTAAGTAGTCCTTCTATACATTACTAGACTATATACAAAACAACACTACATGAGAGCTGCTCTTCCAGAGTTCCTGAGTTCAATTCCCATAAACCATCTATGATGTCATCTGATGCACCTCTGGCATTCAGGTGTACATGCAGATGGAACACTCATATGCATAAAATAAAATCTTTTATTAAATTATTTTATTCATTTAAATGAAATTAAAAAAAAACAATAATGAATACCAGAAAAAAGTTTTAACTAGAAGACTTATTACTGAACTGTTTTTTTGTTTTTGTTTTTGTTTTTTTTCCTCTGAGACAGGGTTTCTCTGTATAGCCCTGGCTGTCCTGGAACTCACTTTGTAGACCAGGCTGGCCTCGAACTCAGAAATCCACCTGCCTCTGCCTCCCAAGTGCTGGGATTAAAGGCGTGCGCCATCATGCCCGGCTCCATCACTGAACTCTTGTTCAGATTGCCATGTTGGTTCAGGGCTAATTATGACAAATAAGTTCCCTCCCCTCTGTTATGAGGAAGGACAAAAAACAGTAAAGAAAACAGACCGAGGTATAGCTCAGTAACAGGGTCTGATCACAGGACAGGACAAAAGGAGAAAACGCTTTAGTCCAGGTTCCTGTGCTGA
Source organism: Mus minutoides (assembly GCA_902729485.2). Taxonomy (NCBI): domain Eukaryota; kingdom Metazoa; phylum Chordata; class Mammalia; order Rodentia; family Muridae; genus Mus; species Mus minutoides. Next base: position 172,735 of record LR749500.1, read on the forward strand.
CCCTGAAGGACCTGAGAGGTGACTATTAAACAAGCATGCAGGTCTAAAGCATGAGAAACAGCTTAGAGCTAGAAATGCATGATTGCAGGTTGCTAGCATCTAGATGGGAAAGGAAGCAATGGACAACATAGAACAGGGTTCTTCTAATATTCAAGAGACACACAGCAATTCTAAACAAAGCCAGAGAGAGAACCAACTACATTTACTAAGCCTCTCCATTGGCTTCCATGCTTCCACCTCTTTAGCCTGCTTGTGGGCTGCAATGTGGCATTAAGGCCATGCTTGCAACCACACCCACATCAGAAAAGTTCAGGTTCCTAGGCATCCACTTTCCCTGAAGCCTGAGGTAAAATGCCTCTTTTACAGAACTGTGAAGCCCAATCAATGCTTTTCTTACCTTCCGTCTTCAGCAAATGTCATGATTTGTATTTGTTGATTGCAAAAGGTCCCAGTGCTACTAACTAGTCTCCTCTTTGTCAGGCCAAGCATAGCTTTTATATCTCCAGATTTCAGGAGGACCTGCTTTTCACCTTCATCACCAGTAGAACACAGCAACGCCCTACACCAAACAAATTCCAGGAGCCAGGAGTAAGCAGCAGGCAATAAGGCACTGAGTATACATTTTAAATAGCCACTTCAATCGTAGATGTCAGTCTACACATGGTTTCATTTTCTGAAGATTTTTTATTTTGTGTGTTGTTGTGAGTCATCCCTGTGCCAAAGAAAGCCAGGCCCTTGGAAGCCCCGTGTTTCGGCTGCTGGTGATTAACCCTAAGACAGCCCAGAGTGTGGGTGTTCTGCTGTGCTCCCTTCCTCAGGGGCAGGCTGGAAGGTAAGTGTGTGTGTGACTGCTGTTCAAGGGTCAAAGAGGTGATTTTGCTGGGTACTTTTGTGTCACTAAGATCTATAGAAAACATGAGGTGCTAAAGGCTATTGTGTTACAGAGGATGTGTTACATGTGGATGTGGGTCCTGGTATGTGAAGCCTAAAAGGCCTACAATCTCTTGGAGCTGAAACTATAGGTGTCTGAAGGGCAGCCGGATTGTTCTATGGGTGTTGTATTCTGAACTGCCAAGCCATCTCTTCAGGCACTAGATTTTTTTGAGACAAGGTCTCACTACATAGCTCTGGCAGGCTTTGAAGTTGCTATGTAGACCAAGCTGGCCTCAAACTCAGATATTTGCTTGTCTCTGTCTCCTAATCACAGGAATTAAAAGCATGTGCTATCATAGCTGTCTTTCAGACACACCAGAAAAGGGTATCAGTTCTCATTAGATGGGTATAGAAGGTTGTGAACCACCATGTGGTTGCTGGGATTTGAACTCAGGACCTCTAGGAAGAGCAGTCAGTGCTCTTAACCACTGAGCCATCTCTCCAGCCCGATCTTGAACTCTTAATCCTTCCACTTCAGCCTCCCAAATTCTAGGATTACAGTATGTCACCATGATTGGCCCTAAATTAATGTTTTGTTTTTTTTTTTTTTTCAGAAAAGATTTACTTATTTTATTTCATGGTTGTATCTTAAGTGTATATGTGTACAGTATGTATGTACAGGTGCCAGGAGAGGCCAGAAGAGGGTGTGTGAATTGTATATGCTCTTCCCAGGGAGTAACACTATTAGAAGGTGTGGCCCTGCTGGAGTAGGTGTGGCCTTGTTAGAAGTGTGTCACTGTGGGTGTGGGCTTTAGGGCCCTCATCCTAGAAGTCAGAATTCTGCTAGCAGCCTTCACATGAAGATGTAAGATCTCAGGTCCTCCGGCACCATGCCTGCCTAGATGCTGCCATGCTCCTGCCTTGATGACAAGGGACTGAATCTCTGAACCTGTAAGCCATCTCCAATGACTTAAGAAGAGTTGCCTTGGTCATGGTGTCTGTTCACAGCAGTAAAACCCTAACTAAGACACGGTGTGAGATTCCCTAGAACTGGAGTTGAAAGTAATTGTGTGTCACCTATTGTAGGTGCTGGGAACCCAACCCAGATCCTCTTTAAGTGCAGCAAGTGGCCTTAAACACTGAACAATCTTTCTTCCCATACCAGAAACTTAGATTCTTTTAAGATGCCTTGCTTTTAATACTGACGTGTGAGTCATAATGTGTACTCAGAACAAGTGAAAAGAACAAAGATGGTGGAGTGCCAGAGCGAGAGAGATAGTGCACGCATGTGGAGTTCTCAGAAACTGCGTACCTGATTTCTCTGATTTCCAAACTTCCCAAAGCTACACATATAAGATTGTAAACATCAGGCACTGGAACTATTTGTAATACTGGAACCTACATAAGAGAAAATTAAATTCAGTCACTTAGAGTTTCGTGAATATTTCAGAAAAAAAAATGCATCACTCTTTTATGTTACTCCTAGCTTTCTTTTTACTTTTTACTTTGTGATAGGGTCATATTAAGCTGTGTAGATTGGCCCTGAACCTGTGATCTTCCTGCTTCAGCCTCCTGAGTAGCTAGGATTACAGGCCTGAGCCTGTTAATCACATTCTCTTGAATTCTTATGGTATTTGTATTCTTTTTTTTTTTTTTTTTTTTGTTTTTCGAGATAGGGTTTCTCTGTATAGCCCTGGCTTTCCTGGAACTCACTTTGTAGACCAGGCTGGCCTCAAACTCAGAAATCTGCTTGCCTCTGCCTCCTGAGTGCTGGGATTAAAGGCATGCACCACCACGCCTGGCTTTCTTATGGTATTTGGACTATGTATGAAATGTGAAGCTTCAGAAAAATTTTCTTTTGCCTCTCATACAACCTTTTGGTGTTTTGTTTGGTTTCTGGTTTTTCTTCTAAGATAGTGTCTCACTACGTATTGCTGACTGACCTGAACTCAATATGTACCTCATTGTCTGCCTATGCTTCCCAAGTACAGGGATTAAAGGCATGTGCCATCCCACCTGGGCCCTCAGAAAAACATTCTTACAAGCTCTGATCTAACTGTATGACCTGGATATGGTAGTGTGGACCTGTAAGTCCAGGACTATGGAAGCTAAGATAGTGGGGGTCACAAACTGAAGGCTACACTATGAGACCACTTTCATTCCTCCCGCACCCCCACTGCCAAATAAACAATTAAATAGAAATCTGTGTTAAGAGTTAGGTTAGGGAGCTGGAGAGATGGCTCAGTGGTTAAGAGCACTGACTGCTCTTCCAGAGGTCCTGAGTTCAATTCCCAGCAACCACATGGTGGCTCACAACCATCTGTAATGGGAATCCAATACTTTCTTCTGGTATGTCTAAAGACAGCTCAATGTATTCACATACATGAAATAAATAGATAAATCTTTAAAAAAAAAGTTAGGTTAATATTTACTTTAATTTTTTTTTCAGGTAGGGTCTCCCTGTGTTGGCAAGGCTGGTCTCAAAGTACTGGCCACAAGCACTCCTGTCTCAGCCTCCTTAGCTAGGACTATACACTTATATTTTATTTTATTTTATTTTATTTATTTATTTTTCCCCCTTGTTCGGTCAACCCCGCTTGCTCCGCTCGACCCCGCTTGCTCCAGCCACCCCCGTATGGCCCCGCTCGCTCTGGCCATCCTGGCTCACTCCAGCCGTCCCCGTTTGGCTCCGCTCGCTCCGGTTGGTCTCTCCAGTCCAAGGATTCGTTTTTTCTTATTATTCTTCTTAAGTACGCTGTAGCTGACTTCAGACGCACCAGAGGAGGGCGTCAGATGGGTGGTTGTAAGCCACCATGTGGTTGCTGGGATTTGAACTCATCACCTTCGGAAGAGCAGTTGGGTGCTCTTACCCACTGAGCCATCTCACCAGCCCCAGGACTATACACTTAAACCAAGCAAGTAATATCACACAAAGGAAATAAATGCTCATTTAATGCAATTTATGCCTCTAATAACCAACAACTAGTAAATTCTAGAAAACAGATAAACATTAAGGTGCCATTTAAAAATTATTCTGGGCTGGGCGTGGTGGCGCACGCCTTTAATCCCAGCACTCGGAAGGCAGAGGCAGGTGGATTTTGGAGTTTGAGGCCAGCCTGGTCTACAGAGTGAGTTCCAGGACAGCCAGGGCTACACAGAGAAACCCTGCCTCGGGGAATAATAATAATTAAAAAAAAAAAAAAAAAAAAAAAAAAAAAAAAAAAAAAAAAAAAAAAAAAAAAAAAAGGAAGGAGGGAGGCAGGGAAGAAGAAAGAAAAACTCATTTGTCTGGGGGATAGAGGTAAAGTTTAATGGCAGATCATGAGTTTAGCATGAATAAGGCCTTCAGGAAAAAAAGGAAGGAAAGTTTATTAGTCACTAAACAGATAGATGTTCCAGGTCAGCTGTGTGCAAAGCCCAGTGCTCAAAGCTGTGAGTTCAAGGGGAAAAGTACAAATACATATAAAGAGTATACAGAAAACCCAGGCATGTGATGTGTGCCTACAGTCCCGGCAGCTGACAGGGAAAGGCAGGCGGCTCAGGAGTTCAGAGTAAGCTTCATGGGGAGTTCAAGGCCACCTGGGCTACATGAGATCTTTCTCAGTACTCTCCTCTCACCAAAGAAAGGAATATGTACACATAAATGTTTACATGGATTCAAAAATCTTAAACAGGGGCTGGGAAGATGCTTCAGCAGGTAAAGATACTTGTCATACAATCCTGGAGACCAGAGTTTAAACCCTGGCACCCACAATGGAAGGAGAGAATGATTCCTGAAAGCTGTCTTCAGACACATATCAGACACAAACACACACTAATAAGATAATAATAGTAATTTAAACAAAGCAGTACTGGAACCACATTAGAGGTGTATGAAGAGGAATAAAGATAATATATGGAAAATAGAATAGTGTTTTGGTGAAGAAGAAATATGACTATCAGCAGTTTAGACATTAGAATAGACAAGTCATGCAAGCTTCCCAATAGGCTGGCTGTAGAACCCCCCTGGCATGCAAGCATGATGAAGCAAACAAAGTGTCATGGTAACACTGGAGTCTTGAGCATGCAGTGCTCAATGTAAACTTTACGTCTGAGATGTCTCACTCATAATAAATGCTGGAGCTGGGCTTGGTGGCGCACACCTTTAATCCCAGCACTCGGGGGGCAGAGGCAGGTGGATTTTGGAGTTCGAGGCCAGCCCATTCTACAAAGTGAGTTCCAGCACAGCCAGGGCTATACAGAGAAACCCTTTCTCGAAAAACCAAAAAAAAAAAAAAATTGCTGGCATATGAGTTTGCAGTGAATAGTCACAGATCTCTGTTAAAGTATTCATTCACATCACAGATGACACAGATCCACCTTTCAGCCCTGAGGCTTGGACATACCTCTGTGAAGTGCCAGGTATGAACTTTCTCCCACTGCAGAGAATTCAAGGGTTTCCAAAGAGAAACTACATCTTCACAAGCAGTTATGATGCATGGCTCCTTGGTACCAGCTCTTTCCCACCACATGGCGCTCACATCCACAGAGCAGGAACTGGAAGGATTCTGACCCAAAAGGAGAAATCATGTTAAAGTTTCTGCTTAATGAAAAGACTAAGTACTGAAGGTAATGAGTTACAAAGATGAGAAGAAATACCAGCTACACGAAATGCAAGTTCTATGCAGGTCATAAGAAAGAGCTGTATACATTTTATGTCACACACACAGAAAAACCAACCCCCAAACCATCTCAGATTTGATATAAAAATATCTTAACTCCAGAACTAAATAAAAGGTTTACACACACGAACACACACACACACACAAAGTTAGCCCATAAGAATTGACCTGTTTGGAAATTAAAGATCCTGGTGAACAACCTGTCAATTAAAGAAAGAATAAAGTTGAGGGCTGGAGAGTTAGCTCAGTGGTTAAGAGCACCAACTGCTCTTCCAGAGGTCCTGAGTTCAATTCCCAGCAACCACAGGGTGGCTTACGAACATCTGTAATGGGGTCTGGTGCCCTCTTTTGGGGTGTCTGAAGAGAGCAATAGTGGTATACATATCATATGTATAAACTAAATAAATAAATAAATAGATAGATAAATAAATAAATCTTAAAAAAAAAAAGGCAGGGTCTCATTGTGTAGCCTTGGATAGTCTAGAACTTGAAAGGTAGATCCAGCTGGCCTCCCAAGTCCCAAGTGCTGGGATTACAGGTGTGTACCCCCACACCCCTACTTCAATATGCCTCTCTGTCTCTGTCTCTGTCTCTCTCTCTGCTTTTCTTTTTTGTTTTTTAAGTCAGGTTTTCTCTGTAGCCCAAGCTATCCTGGAACTCACTCTGTAGACCATGCTGGCCTAGAAGTCACAGAGATCTGCCTGCCTCTGCCTCTGCCTCTCAAGTGCTGGGATTAAAGGAATATAGCCCTCTACCCCCAGCAAATATGCCGTTTTTATTAGAACAAGGAGAGTCCTGTGGGTCCAACACCCCAAAGCATGGCCAAAGCAGCATTTGTCAGAAAAAGTAAAATAGAGAACAAGCAGCCCAAGGAGTTAATAAGACCACAAACAATGAGAACAAAATAAAAACAATGGATGAAGTAGGCATGGCAGTGCATGCCTGTGCCAGAAAAAAAAGAGGCCAGATGATACTAAGTTTAAGGGCAACCTTAGATACACTATGAGACTGAGCTCAAACACAAAACAAACTCAATATAATCAAGAGCAAAACAAACATGAGCAAACATGACAGAGGCAGGAGGACAGGGTGTGGCTCATTTGGTAGAGTACTTGCCTGTCACATACAAGCCCTGGGTTTAATTGCCTGCACCCAATAATCTAGTCATGAAAGAACATACTGTAATCTCAGCACACTCACCATGTGGAAGGCCACAGTCAGCTAAATCAAGAGAACAAGGCCAGTCTGGTATATATGAGACCTTGCCTCAAATAAATTAAGTTAAAAAACAGGAGAATGTTAAGACTTAACTGCATATATACTGATAGACAAAACACTGAACCATTAACACACAAACCTGAAAGTGTGAACAAAATGATAAATTCCAGCCGGGCGTGGTGGCACACGCCTTTAATCCCAGCACTCAGGAGGCAGAGGCAGGCGGATCTCTGAGTTTGAGGCCAGCCTGGTCTACAAAGTGAGTTCCAGGACAGCCAGGGCTGTACAGAGAAACCCTGTCTCGAAAAGAAAAAAAAAAAAAGATAAATTCCATTTGTATCTAAGGTATTAAAGTCATCCCAAGTGGAGGACACAACGAGACCATGGACCACAGAATCAACAAAGCAGAGCCCATAGGGGCTCACAGGGACTGAAGTGACAGTCACAGATTCCGTATGGGGCTGAGCTAGATCCTCTGCATCCGTGTTTTGGTTGTCAGCTCGGTGTACTTGTGGAACGCCTTAAAAATGGGAGTAGGGGTGGGGGGACACCCCTACTTTTGCCTGCTCTTGGAACCCTTCACTTCCTACTACGTCTTCTCATCCAGCCTTGAGCCCAGTCTGACTACAACTTGTTAAGCCACGTTCAGTTGATAGCCCTGGGAGGCCTGCTCTTTTCCAAAGGGAAACAGAGGAGGGAATCTGGGGGAGAAGGGAGACTGCGGGGAATGGAGGGGAAAGTGTGGTCAAGACATAATGTATAAGAGGCCGGGCGTGGTGGCTCACGCCTCTGACTCAGCACTCAGAAGGCAGAGACAGGTGGATTTCTGAGTTCGAGGCCAGCCTTGTCTACAGAGTGAGTTCCAGGACAGCCAGGGCTACACAGAGAAACCCTGTCTCGAAAGACAAAACAAAACAAAAAAATAATAATGTATAAGAGAAGAATCAAATAAATAAATAAATAAATAAATAAATAAATAAATAAATAAAATTGACCCCAGAACAGCGAGGCACAGAGCACAGGCACTATTCCTACCTACCTGCTGCAGAAAAGGAGCCTGGAGCTCAGAGGTTAATCTGTGAGTAACAGGCAGGGACACTTGCGTGTGTCTGAAGTTTTTCCTCTCGACTCCTGGTGTTCAGATGGGAAAGACGCCAAAGCCCCACGAATACTCAGCAGTGTTTGGAACATTTACTGCATCAAAACCCAGGACTAAGACTTTCCTTTTTTTGAGAAAGAGTTTATTATGTAGCCCAATCTGACCTTGAAACTGACAGGCAGCCTAGACTGGCGTCACACTCATGGTCCACTTGCCTCCTAAGCACTGATCTTACAAATGTGTGCCACCACACACGACCTATTTTCTTATAAATCATAAGACATTCTTGAAGAATGTCACATCATTTAGTAGCAGAGGTATGCATGACTCTTGTCTAACTCTCCCCCACTGTCAAAATAGCTGATTTAAATAAGTTAGTCAGTTTATTTAAATGAACTTAAGCTCACTAAAAAGATTAAGCCAGGTGTGGTAGAACATGGCTTTAATCCCAGTACAGTATTTGGGAGACAGAGGCAAGCAGATCTGTGAGTTCAAGGCCAGCCTATACTAAGACTGTCTCAAAAAAAAAAAAAATTGTTCTTGGCAATAAGTTGGTATATAAATTTCAGGTAGATAATTCAAAGCATAACTATAAGTAATATTGTAAAAAGAATTAAAATCTGCTTTTCTGCTTTGTTTCTCAATATATTTAATAATATTAAACAAACAAATGAAACAGCTCTGTCTTCGCCAACTCATTCAATGTTTCACATGTAATATACAAGGTACACAGTAATAGGACATTTTGCTGACCTTTAACTCTGAAACCAACTGTAGGTTGCCTGGGTTTAAACTGTCACAAGCAGGGAGATCTGCACTTTCAGTCTGTGGAAACAGAAGTCACACTGTGAGCTTACGTTATTCAATGCTTGCCTTTCTCACTCACTTATCAGCAAAGCTACCTCAGCTACCTCTAACAGCACAAAGGCAATTACAACTATGTCCCTTCCAGCAAAGAGCAGAACCCTCCTTGTATTTTTAAAATACATAATTTAGGGTGCTGGAGAGATGGCTCAGCATTAGGAGCACTGGCTGCTCTTTCAGAGGATCCAGGTTTATTTCCAGCATATGCATGGCAGCTCACAACTGTCTGTAATTCCAGTCCAAGGGTTCTGACATCTCACACAGACATACATGTAGGTAAAACAGCAATGCATATAAAATAAAAACAAGAAAAATTATTAAAAATACATAATTTAATTATCCTTAGCTTTCCTAGAATGAGCTTAACATTTACAACAAAGACATTTCAAGCAAACATAGCAAAACTCTTTAAATACAGGGAGGCAATGAGAACATCATGCTGTCCATATTCACTAAGACACTTCATCCTTTCAGAGAAAACTTCACAAAGGAAACGATTGTACCTGTTCAGTGGAATGTTCATGTAACTTGAGGCATGCATTTCCACAAAGCTGATTTTCTCTGAAAGTGAATGACTCAATAGGTAGAGTTGTTGCTTGGGGGCCAGAGTCACTGTCACAGGCAGGTTGTCCTTGCCTACCTGACACTTGCAGGTTGGTATCCAGTTTTGGTGAGCAGGCTGAACTGTTGCACTGTTTACTGTTATTAACAAGACTGTTTGTGTCTCCCAAGAGAGAAGGTCGGGATGTAGAGCAAGGCTGTGCAGCTTCTGTAGATAGATTCTCACTGGTTGCTGGGGAGCCAAGAGCTGGAGTCATGCCTAAGACGGGGAAAGCAGGTGAACACAGGGAGGGAGTAGGCCTGCCACTGTCAATAGGCACAGCAGTGTCTGCAGGAGTGAAAAGTCCTATGGATGAAGAAAGGCCCTTGCTCCCCGGCTGCCTTCTCAGGGTTGGCCCTGGTGGAACAGTGAGCTCCTCTGCTGAGCCCTCCATCTCTGAATCTATTTGCAGTTCTTCCAGAGAAGCATGGTGTCTTTCTCTAGGAAGTCTCTCACCACAGTTTTTTGAGTCAGGAGACTCAATCAGCTTTTCTGAGTAGGCCTTCAGTTTTTCAAGTTTAAGAAGCCCAAAGTCTTCATCGGGTAACTCAAAGTCTGGGATAGTGAGAAAAGACAGGTTGCCTTAAAGTTAGGATTTCAGAATGAAAGGTATTATCATTACTTTGAAATAATAAATGCTGTTGTTTTGGTGTACATATGCATGGCTCACATGTGTATGCTCACATGCTCTCTAACTTCCTTTTTTAGGACAGGATCTCTCCTGAGGCTGGAGCTCACTGATTCAGCTAGACTCGTTGATCAGCAAGCTGTGTAGCTAAAGAAAGGAATGAAGCACTGGCATGTTCTACAGCATGGACACAATGCTAGGTGAAAGCAAACAGATGGAAAATGCAAAGTCACACATGACATAATTCCACTTACATGAAGTGACCAGAGCACTAGCTCTCCCCCAGATATCTTGCAGTAGTCTGGTAGCTGTCTATGGACCGGGAATGAAGAGTAAATAGGAAACAGATGCTTAACGGGTGTGGGCTTCCCTGTGGCATGCCACTGGATAACTCAGTAAATCAATAAATGACACTGGATTGCTCACTTAACAAAAACAGTTAATTTTATGTTATGTGAATGTCAACTCTAGAAAAAGTTTCTAATTCTCAAAGACTGATGTTATTTATTATCTTACTATGTTTATTATTACCATATCCCTGGGACTGTAGAGAGTGCTTAACAACATGCATTTGGGGCTGGAGCAGTATCTTAGAGATTAAGAGTGTTTATTGCTCTTCTAAAGGGCCTGAGTTTGGTTCCCAGCCCTCACATCAACTGACTCACAACCACCTCTAACTCCAGCTCCACATGCACAAGACATACACATACACACAGTTGAAGATAAAATAAATATAAGGAGCAAAATAAAGAGAAGAATATGTACTACTCTTACAGAAGGCCACATTTTGGTTCCCAGAATGCACAAGGAGGAAGCAGCCCACAACCGCCTGTAACTCTAGTTCCAGTGGATTTGCCTTCCTCTTCTGGCCCCTTCAGGCACTACAGTCATGAACAAATACACACACACACACACACACACACACACACGCATGCACATAAACAATTTGAAACAAATACCACATTCCTTTCCTGACCCCTTAAGCACTAGGCTGGGTGTGGTGACCTGAGCTTTGAATTCGAGATTAAAATGGCAGAGACATGCACACCCTTTAGTATCTGCAGTCAGGAGTTAGAGCTAGGGGATATTTATGAGTTCCAAGGCAACCTGGTTCAATAGCAGGATGGCCAAGAGCTACATAGAAATACCCTGTCTCAAATTTAAAAAGCAAACACACATGCAAAAGAAGAAAGAAGAGGAAGAAGAGGAGGAGGTGGAGGAAGAAGAGGAGGGGGGAGGAGGAGGGAGAGGAGGAGGAGGGAGGGGGGAGAGGAAGAGGAGGGGGAGGAGGAAGAAAAGGAGGATGAGGAGGAAGAGCAGGAGGAGGAGGAGGAACAGGAGGAGGGGGAAGAGGAAGAGGAGGAGGGGAGGGGGAAGAGGAGGAGGGGAGGGGGAAGAGGAGGAGGAAGAGGGGGAAGAAGAGGAGGAGGAGGAGGAGGAGGAGGAGGAGGAGGAAGAGGAAGGCTTAAAACAAACCAAAACCAGAAAGCAGCACCAAAATCTTTGGCCTGTTCTTATTGTTACTAAAATAGGTTTTGTTGCAGGTTTGTTTTATCTTTGTTATAAATGATGCTTTAAAAACATCTATTGTAGCCAGGCATGGTGGCACACGCCTTTAATCCCAGCACTTGGGAGGCAGAGGCAGGTGGGTTTCTGAGTTCGAGGCCAGCCTGGTCTACAGAGTGAGTTCCAGTACAGCCAGGGCTATACAGAGAAACCCTGTCTCGAAAAAACCAAAAACCAAAAACCAAAAACAAAACAAAACAAAAAAAATCTATCGTATTAATACCAAGTTTACATATGAATAATAAACTTGATAATGGAAACAGAAAGGGTTTTCCATGGCAGGGGACTGGAGAGATAGCATAACAGTTAAGAGCACTGAAGCATCCACATGGAGACTCAGCCAACTGCACTCTAATCTCGGGAACCTGACGCCTCTTCTGGCCACCACTAGCATTGCATGCATGTGGTACACAGGCACACAGGCAGGCGAAACACTTATACACATAGAGAAAATAAGTCACAACAGGCCATTTCAAAGAATAAAACAAAATGTCTAATTAGGCAAGGTAGCCCAGTACTCAGGAAGCTAAGGCAGAAGGATCTTGTGTTCAAAACCAGTTTGGACTAGATAGTGAGACACTGTCTCCAAACAAAAGTTTCTAGATTATTATTGGTGTACATATTTTTTCTTCCTTTTTTCCTTCTTTATTTCTGAGACAGGTCTCACTATGTAACCCTGGATGGTCTAGAACTCAAAAACCTGCCTGCCTCTACCTCAGCTGTGATTAATGGTATGCAATACTATACCTTGCCTTCTTCTTAAATTTTTGTATTGTTGGTTAAGGAAGAGCCATGCTTCCTATCCTTATATTTTTGGTTGAGTCTAGCCTTTAACAGCTTAGCCATCTCTCTAGCCCATGCTTCCTATTCTTAAATGAATGAATCATAGCTCATAAAGAATATCTATACCTAATGGTATATAACAGTTTGCTGCCTATTTATGTACAAAGTTTTATGAGAACACAGTAAGTTCCATACTGTCTGCGGCTCCTGCTGCACTGTAACTGAGCAGGTGAAAATGACACTACCTATATTTCAGACATTTGCTCATTCTCTACTTAAAGCCCAAGTGATCCAATTTTTCTGTTGTTTATCAGGTATGATTAACTTCTGAGAAAATGAGTAAAAAGCTTGTAATATTCTTGCTTGCTATTCCAAAATCTTATATTCCAGACAACAGTTATGTTACCCATAACATTTCTCAGACTTTCTACTATGTGAGTTTTTTCCCTGTAGTTTTACCCAATACATATTCCATTTTCCCATGGAACCTATGGGGTACTATGGAGAATGTACCACTTACCTTAGATTCTACCCAGGGATGAGACTGTGATGTTATCTGACTAGGTATTAGTTTAAGGAAACACCCAATATATTCCCCTTGCTATGAGTTTCTGAAGCACACCACTGACCTCCGGTGTCACACTGTACCCTCCTCTGCCTTACTTTCCTCAACTGAAGATGAAGATAATTACTGCCTTGAATAGGGCAGTGATGATTCAGTAAGTTAACATTGTACAGAATTTACAAATATCAGGTACACAGTGATGATGAGCTGTCACATCAAGTATCATCAACTGCAGTCTGACTGCCTTCGACTCTTACCATGAATAATCATGCCTCTGTTCTGACATTTATGCTTGGTGAATTTGCCCTTGGACCTGTTAACAGCCAGTGCGGCACAAGGAGGAAAAATCAGCTGACAGTGACCCAGTGTGGAGGTGCGGACTGATTTCCGTTTCCCTCTGTGTCCTCTACCAGGTGGTGGTGTGGTAGCCTTCCTAGATCTGTTGTCAGCAGGTCCTGGAGGAGAGCTGACCTCAGCTGGTGAGAGAAGTTTCTGAGAGAGGCTTCCTGAACTGGACTGGCCCGCACTCATGTCCAGCATGCCACTTTCACTCTGGTCCGTGTCTTCACTGGAGAGGACAACCTCCTTAGTTGCTTTGTTTTTCTTTTTAAGCTCTTTCTTTTTGATACCCAAATGACTTTGAATTACAGCTTCCAGAGCTATTTTCCTTTGACAATCTGACATACGACGGGTTGTTCTAACATAGTATTCTGCAGGAAACAGAAGGCCTTCAAGCATAGTACAAGAATGTATTTGACTTTCTGTGGAAGGAGAGACTGCTGCCAGGCTGAGGTTCTTAGATGGACCAAGAATTTCATCTTCCTGAAGAGTCTCATTTCTCCCATCAACAGTGTTACAGGGAGATTTTAAAGATTTAGAGTTTTGGGTAGTATTTGCTGGTAAGATACTATGTGTGAGATCATTTACAGAACAAGAATTAGGACTTCCTGGCAGCTGACCACGGGCACGCACAGCTTTATATACTATTGAGTCATCTGTAAATACAGTCATTTTTTGGTCTTGTGCCACCAGGTTTATGGATGAAGCCGGGTCCTGAGTAGTAATTTTGCAGCCACTTTGAGGAGGTGTATGCTTAAGGTGCTGACTCTGATTGCTGTTTGAAGCAGTACATGAAGGAACTGTAGCTTCCAGAGAGACAGTATTTCCTCTCACAGGTGTATCAATTCCCCTTTCTGATTTGCCAGATGGAAGAATTAATACACCCTCTCCAATCCCTGTATCAAGCGCTGGGGTGTCAGGAATTTGAGACTTCAGACTTAAAAGGTGAGTCTTTTCACTTACTGGAGTCCTAGGATTCTCGCTACTGACTGTTTCCTGCCTTTTTCGATGCTTGCCAGGGAGTGCAAGAGAATTAGTGTCAAAATAATCTTCCTTCTCCTGTGAAACAGATGGCTTCTTCCACAGTGTCTTTGTTGTCCCCGGAAGTGTATTCTGCCCTTTCTTACCATCAGGGTTGCTGGTGGTATGCAAAAACTGTCCTTGGATGTCACCTGCTCTTGGTGTATGTAATACTTCTTGGCCATTTTTACAGTTAAAGGACTGAGGTTCAACATCAAGTATCTGAGAGATGTTTTCTCCAGTCTCCTCATCCAGGTGGTTGCTTTGCAATGTGTCATAAGGAAAGCCTTTACTTATAGGTCCTGAGGGGGAAAGTATGTACATATGAGCTCATAAGTCCACTCCCAGGTAGTCAGGAGAATCGAAACCAGACCCACACAGAAACATACACATAGCCATTCATGCAGCGTATTTACAGTCAAAGAGTGGCCCTGAGGCTGAGGTAGAAGGCCTGTCATGAGTACGAAGCCAGCCTGGGAAACAATGTAAGAGCTATTTATGGCTCTGTGGTAAAACACCACATAAAAATAGAGTCATAACTAAAAATAAATTTAAAAATAACTACAAAATAAAAACTTATTTTTCCAATTATAACACTAAATATAGTTCTGAAATTTTGAGGAGAAAAAGGCAATTAAACTGGCAATCCAGTTGAAGGCACTGGGTATGGCTTGAATTGTATAGCATGAATTTTTATGTTATTTAAGAAGTCTACTGCTTCTTTTCCATGTGAAAAAAATAACAGCAGCCAACTGGGGAGGGAATACAAAGCAAGTGTAAGTGAAGGGCTAATTTACCAGAGTGGCTTAGCTGTGAGGAGGCTTCCTGCTGGGACACACAATCTTCTATTGCTTTCTTAGAGTTCTTAACCTTCTCAGCTTTTTTGGCACGCTAGAGAAAACAAAAGCAGCCCAAGAAGTCAATTTTCCTAAAAGCTTTATTACTATCAAGAACCTTACTTCCCATTAATTAGTGTTGAACACCTATAATCCCAGTACCCCGAAGGCCAAGACAGGATTGTGGGTTTAATTTTATTATGTTTTATTTATTGGGTATGTGTGTACACACATGAATACCTCTATGTCTTAGCTCTTTTTAGTAGATATCAGAAGACAACTTTCCTTACACCATGTTATTTCTGAGCATTGAGGTCACTCTGTCTCTTGGCTGCAGGTAACTTTACCATCTTGTTGACTGCAGGTTTATGAGTTTAAGTCAAAATGGACTACATAGTAAGACCCTGTTTCAAACCAAAACCAGACCAACAAAACCTTTTACATAGATTATGCAACACCTTAATTTGACCAACTATGATTCACTCACCTGAAGTCGAGCAAGTGTCTTGCTGTATTCCTTTTTCAAATATGCTAGCTTTTCCTTCAACTGGAAGAAAAACATTAACGATTCTGAGCAGTGGAAAGGTGAGAAGAGAGAGAATGGATACAGTGCCTAGCAGGCCAAGATTGCATATGGTGCTCAGTAGCGTCCCTCGGCAGGATCGGTGCTGGGAAGGCCAGTTTTCCCATTTAACCCTTTCTGAGTTCCTGCAAAGCAGTAACCTCTCTCAGGACCTTCCACCATGGTTTCCTGTCACATGCTCAGGACCTTCCACGATGGTTTCCTGTCACATGGAACAATTCCCGTGGATTCCTCAAGCCTCAGTTTGCAGGATTACGTCCCTAGGACAGACTTCTAGGTTCTTGCTCAAACCTAGTTTAGATACTCTTCCATTCCTCTGTGCTATTCTCAAAATTTACTGTACCACACACTATGCTGTCCATTTTCTCCTGTATCTTCCCATCACTTTGAAAAGCAGGGAGGGGGCTATTACCATAGTCAATTGACCAATAAATGCTCTTTATCTAATACTGGCCCAGGAAGTTGCAGTAGTGACCAACACCTCCCAGTAACACACGCAGTGTCAGTTATCCCTGATTCTTGAGGTACAAGGTGGTTAAGGCAATTTACTAGCGGTGAGGAATGTAGATAACATTCAAGAGCACAGATAAGATCTGACAGAGTAATCAGTAGCTAGACTAATCTAAGTGATATAAGTAACTAGCTTCCTGTAGGGAGTGTAGTCACGGAGGCAATTCTGAGGGCTACCACTTGCACCTAGATCTAAAGGAAGGAAGGAACTAGTCTTGTGGAAATAGTGTATGTGTAATTATTCTAGGCACCACAGTAGGAAAGCTCTGTGGTGGACTGGTGCATACATCTAAAGAACACACAGAAGAAAGCCAGTGAGAGGTAGGGGTTGTTGCCGCTGAGCTCACATCCAGCCACACAGCAGGCCTCTCTACAAAGCTTTTGCAAATAAGTTAATTTAGGCTATGCCAAATTACTAGTTCCTGAAATTTAGATTCTCTGTCTCCTTAGCATCTGTGGTTGAAATGTTCCCTTAGGAGAAGTGCCCCCCTTGTCTTTCCACCATTTAGGATCCCTATATTCACCCTTTAGACAATTGTTGAATTTCTATCCTCAGTATATTCCTTTAAAACAACACAAAAGGGGCTGGAGATGTATCTCACTTGGTAGAGTGCTCATCCAGCATGCACTTTGATCCTCAGCACTGCATAAACCCAGTTCTTTGGTGAACACCTGTAACTCCAGCACTTGGGAGGTACTGGTCATCCTTCGCTTCCTAGTAAGTCTAAGACTAGCTTGGGATACAAGATCCTTTCTTAAGAACAATTCCAAGGGGGCTACAGAGATGGCTCAGTGGTTAAGAGCGCCGACTGCTCTTCCAAAGGTCCAGAGTTCAAATCCCAGCAACCACATGGTGGCACACAACCATCCGTAACAAAATCTGATGCCTTCTTCTGGAGTATCTGAGGACAGCTACAGTGTACTTACATATAATAAATAAATAAATATAAAAAAAAAAGTTAACAATTCCACAAACCAAAAGCAGCAAAAAAGCTACAATGGAAGTTACTAACAGGTCCTTTTTTTCTGCTGGGAGCAGGCTGACTGCTGTTGAAATGGGCAAGTTCATGAACCCCAGGAAAGTGGTGCTAGTCCTAGCTGGACAATACTCTGGATGCAAAACCTACATCATGAAGAACATTGATGATGGCACCTCAGACCACCCTTACAGCCATACTCTAGTAGCTAGTATTGACTGCTATCCCCCAAAAGTGACAGCTGCCACAGGCAAGAAGAAAATTGCCAAACAATCCAAGATCAAGTCCTTTGTGAAAGTTTATAACTATAACTACCTCATGCCCACAAGGTAGTCTGTATAACCCCTTGAACAAAACTGTTGTCAACAAGGATGCATTCAGAGACCCAGCTTTGAAACACAAGGTCAGGCAGGAAGCCAATGTCAAGTTTAAGGAGTGATACAAGACAGGGAAGAACAAATGGGTTTTCCAGAAGCTTCACTTTTAAGTATGTTTTTGTTTTGGTCATTAAAAGTTAAGAAAAGCCGGGCGTGGTGGCGCGCGCCTTTAATCCCAGCACTCGGGAGGCAGAGGCAGGTGGATTTCTGAGTTCGAGGCCAGCCTGGTCTACAAAAGTGAGTTCCAGGACAGCCAGGGCTATACAGAGAAACCCTGTCTCGAAAAACCAAAAAAAAAAAAAAAAGTTAAGAAAAAAAGTTACTGACAACTTAATCTTTTCTTAAGCACTTTCCCCACCTCACACCCCAGAGTACTTTGTGGACTCCAACACTTCTGTGCTAAAGTCACCTTAGTCTCCATCCATTCTCAGACACACAATAATAAAAATGGCTGATACTTTCATAATGTGCTTCAGTTGGCCCTAGGGAATTTTGTGACTTTAATGTACAATGACTCAATTAGCACTCACAATAACCCTAACAAATAGATTCTATTATATAATCACCCTCCTTTTATAGATATGCAAACTGAACAGAGAATAAGCAGTTCCTCCAGGACGCAGCCATTTATAACTGTTCCATTTAACACCCCCCCACACACAGAGGTTTCATATCATATATTTACATATTGATTCATAATAGTAGCAAACTGCAGTTATGAAGTAGCAATGAAATTATGGTCATGGGCCATCACAACTTGAGGAATTGTGCTCTTATCCTCTGTTGTTATCTTGTCCTCAATCTTATCAGTTAAGTGGGAGTTATCTTGTTTATTTGTAAATGATCTTTACCACCCTTAGAAGGTAAGACAGGATAGGAAGACAAACTTTGAATTCTAATTTTGCACAGAAAGCATAAGAACATATAACCATATAAATAATATTTAAGTCTTGCCAGAGAATAATGTACTGAGCCAGAAAGAAATGAGAGCTCCTTCTAACTACTACACTAAATTTGTATGCACACACACAACACCTATTCATTATATGTAATATTTATATTCTTTTCTTCCCTTCATCTTGTTCCAACGTGGGTCTTAAACATGGAGAAAACCAGCTGCAGAACCAACCAGAGTACACATTATAAACATCCCCTTCTCCAATGTAAACCTATTTTGGAGGTCAAGCCCTTACAGACAAACACGAAAATGTAAATATAAGGCTGTTGACGTGACGTGAAAGATTTACGTGACGGGGCAGGGGTGGAGTGGAAGAGAAGGGGGCCTCTCGGTTTACCTATATGTAAAGTTTTACACCTAATATTCAGTGCCACTAGAAGTTGGGTTTGGCTCGTTTGTATTTTAAGCTTCGCCACTCGAGCAGCGCGCTCGTCTCAGTGACTTCTCGTGGAGGGTAAGTCGGAGGACACTGCCTCGGATACAGGAACTAGGTTTGAAAACCCAGCTTAAAGCCCTGGGTCACCCTTCCCGCAACCCGGGCACCTTTTCCTTCTCCGCACAGCTGAGGGGCTTCCCGGAAAGCTCTTCCATCGGGATGGAAGCCGAACGCAAGGAGCAGCCGTCTCCAGCCTCAGGCCTGTGGTCACGGGGACCCAGCCAGGGCTTCCTGGGGCCAAGAGGAACCCTTGGGAAGAACGGGGAACTAGTTCACCCCGACTGTGTTCCTGCCGAGCCACATAGGTCCGGTGCGCTACCCAATCTGGCCAATCAAAACCTCTGTTCGCTCTGCGCACGCGCAGCTGGAGACTGCCGAGCGATCGAGCAGGGCTGACTAGAGGAGAGTCGAATGAGAGTCCAGGGCGCGGATAGCGGAAGTGGACAGTCAACCGGAAGTAGCTGGAGTCACCGTCAGCCTGAGCTACTGACAGGATCTTGAGGTTCAGAGAGTGGGCAGCCATGGAGTTAGGCGAACTGCTGTACAACAAGTCGGAGTACATCGAGACGGTGCGCGTGAGGCGACCCTGTCGCCGCTGGCAGTCACGGGCCCCTCGAGGACTGGACGGTCTCCCCTCCTGTCCTTACTGCACTGGTCCCCGCTCCCTCAGTCCCTTCCTTGGATGACTTAAAGATGCTTCGTGTTTCATCTGATTGTTATTTAGTCGGTGCATGCGTGAATTAGGCTCTCTCCTCTTTCATCCCGTGTGTGTGTGTGTGTGTGTGTGTGTGTGCGTGTGTAGCGGGGGAGGGAAGTGTGGGTGTGGGCGAGTTTGTATGCATACATATGTGTGTGCATATACACACGCCTGATTTTCCTGTTAAATAATGTCTAACAGAGGAATACACAGTACAGCCTATTCATTATGATATAAATTACATTTTAAGGCTCTGGGCCCTTTTAAAAATAATATCTCACAGTCTGCTTACGTGCTAAGACGTTATTGTTTCTAGTCGTCAACTCATAATATAACATGTGTAAACTGCCCCCGTTAGGGTTACTATCGTTATTTTTTCTGTGTGTCTGTGATCGTGGAAAAGTAATTTTCCTCACTGAGGGCTATGAATCCATAATATGGAAGTGGGGTTTGAATGCACATCTGTTATTAGACCGCTCATTAGATATCACTCCCGAATAATGCACATCTGTCATTAGACCGCTCATTAGATACCACTCCCGAAGTCACTTCTTGAGCTTTTAGTTCCTGATCTACCCTTGCTTTTTGATATATTGGATTCAGTCCGTGAGCGCTCTTATCACGGAGCCTTGCCCTCAGCCTTCCTTCTCTAGTTTGTTTTTGTTTGTTTGTTTGTTTGTTTGTTTGGTGATGGAGTCTCACTTCATAGTTTACTCTAACCCCAAATTCACAGTCACCCCACCCACAGCTGGGACAGTAGGGGTGTAGTATACATTCGGGCCTCATTCCCTTTTAGACTGCCCTTTACTTGAAGTAATTTTCTCCTCAATGTGAGCTTTCTTGATGGAAACTGTAGTCCAGAAATCCTCTTTTTTTCACTCCAGATTTCTGTTTGCTTTTAGGCATCTGGGAACAAAGTTAGTCGCCAGTCTGTTTTGTGTGGAAGCCAGAACATCGTTCTCAATGGCAAGGTAAAGGGCACAGGCAGCTTCAGGAGGTGTACCCTTACGCCTTCAGCTAGTCACCATATCAGCAGGGTATATGGAATTGCTGTCTCCAATTTGTCATTTCCAGTTCTCTTCCTTTGTTTTTTGTTTTTTTTTTTTTAACATTTATTTATTTTACATATATATGAGCACATTGTCACTGTCTTCAGACACACCAGAAGAGGGCATTAGATTCCATTACAGATGGTTTTGAGCCGCCATGTGGTTGCTGGGAATTGAACTCAGGACCTCTGGAAGAGCAGCCAGTGCTCTTAACTGCTGAGCCGTCTCTCCAACCCCTCTCTTTCTTTGTTTTAATTTTTTTCTCCAAATTAGATTTATTGATGCATAAAGACGATCATTGAGGAGAAGCCAAAAAATTAGAGAGCGGCCCATTAGATGAGGAATAAAGAAGCTTTAAGGAAGAGGGTTGGGGAGGGCAGTAACACGTGAAATATAATAGGAGAGAGCACAGGAGACACGGGCAGCTAGATGGAGGGAGAAGAAAGGGGAGGAATTTCTTCTGAACAGAACGTGAACGCTTCTGTCATTTTCTTCAGTATTTTATTTAAATAGGATTTACATTGCATTAAATATTATGAGTAAGAACATGGTGGTAGTGGAGGGAAGGGCCAGAAATCTTTTATGTCTGAACAGAATGCAGTGGCAGATTGTTCTCTGTGCTGTATTGTGCCTAGGGCTACTAGACATAAAACTCATAAAGAGGCAGTATCTTAAGTATTTTAAAACAGAATTCAGGGACATGGACTTAACTGGTATTTTTTAAATGTATTTTGCTTTGTAGACCATTATAATGAATGACTGTATCATCCGAGGAGACCTGGCAAATGTAAGAGTTGGACGTCACTGTGTCGTGAAAAGCCGTAGTGTCATAAGGCCACCGTTCAAAAAATTCAGCAAAGGGTATGTGACTTAATTACCTGTTTGGAATCGTAGGCTCCATCCTGTTCTGGTAATGTTGACGATGAACTTGTGTTTAGATGTGTAATGAGAAGGTCTGGCCATTTGGGGGCGCTGCGTAAGCGCTCACAGTAATGAACCTCACTCTGGGTGTTCATTGTTTGCTGTCAGGAAGAAAAGTCCCTACAAGAAATAGACAACTGAAACACAGATAGTAAAGCCTGAGGAAACAGTAAAGCTGGAGTTTCCTCTCGAATGTATACCAGAATCAGATAGTGCTGAGAAATTTGGATTTTTTAATTTAAAATTAGAGAACTCTCAGGATTAGTGTAGTTTCTTAAACTGCAAGTCCCTGTATAGTCATTGCATAACTGAATGTGGAGGGCTCTGACAACACATGGAAGGTTTCTGAGTTTGTAAAACCAAAAATTAACTCAAAACGAAGTACAGAATGAATCCAAAGTTTCTGGCAATATCTGCTCATGACCCATCATCTGACACCACTGCAGCCGCAGCTCTGCACACACATGCACACTGCACGGTGCATGGCACCATACAAGCTATTCCAGTGAGTGCTTCCTGAAGCATGCCACTCAGATTTGAACTATGGTAAAAATTCTAATGTCTTTACTCTGTATTCTGCTATTAGAGAAACAGTGGTTTAGTTATTGAAAATAAACTTTTAATATTTTCCTATAGTCATTCCTTAACATGTAAGTATAAAGTTAGTATATCCTTGAGTTTTATCATATTAGAATGGTGGGTTTTGAGGCTAGAGAGATGGTTCACTGGTTAAGAGCACCACTGCTCTTACAAAGGACCTGGCTGGTTTACAGCTGCCTATTGTTCCAGTTAAGGACTAGTTCATTCTTTTGGCCTCCTTGGACTCTTACGTTCAGGAATTGTATATAAACTCATATAAGCAAATACACATATGTAGAGGAGTTTTAATCCAGCAAAGGGCTACTCTAGCTGGAATGCAGACACACTTTAGGACACACCTTTAATCCCTTGGGTTTGAATACAGACATGCCCTTAGTATATACCTTTAATCCCAAACAATGAAGGTAAAGTCGAAGGAAAGGCCTGTGCTTGAAAGTGGTATCTAATTGAGAGGCAGACAAAGAAACAAATCAGAGAAAGATTTGACACTAGGAGATATGCCTAACTCTCTAGGAAAGAAAGAGAGGAGAGGAGGCACTTTTACTGGGAGAGTTTTACAGAGACAGGTTGAAGAGAGAATGAGCTAGACACAGGTGAAGACAGAACAAGCCAGGAATGAGAAGGAGCCAGAAATGAGAACAGATTGTCAGAGTTAGTATGAGATTAAGCAGAGCAGTTTAGTCAGAAGCCAGATTGAATCAGTCATCTTGGAGAGGAGTTTAAGCCATAACAACTGAGCTGAACCAGCCAGCTAGAACTCAGAAAGAACTAGAAAGGCTAAGCTTATTCAATAGCAATCTCAGAGACTGAAAATATTCTAGGCCTAGATTAGCAGACAGAGGCAGTAAGCCTCTGAGACAACAATTAGATCAGGAGAATAATAAAAGACATTGTTACACACATACATATAAAACAAATCTTGTTTTGTTTTGTTTTGTTTTTTCAAGACAGGGTTTCTCTATATAGCCCTGGCTGTCCTGGAACTCACTCTGTAGACCAGGCTGGCCTCTAACTCAGAAATCCACCTGCCTCTGACTCCTGAGTGCTGAGATTAAAGGCATACGCCACCACCGCCCAGCATAAAACAAATCTTAACAACAACAACAACAACAACAACAACAACAACAACAACAAAAAGATTGTTGTCTTATGACAGTTGCTCTTTGAGTTGTTAAAAGGAAAAATTAGTCAAGGTATTTTGTCTTGAGATTAGGACATATTTTTCCAGTTTTCTGAAATGGCTTTAAACATATCTGCCAATGCCAGGCGTGGTGGCGCATGCCTTTAATCCCAGCACTCAGGAGGCAGAGGTAGGCAGATTTCTGAGTTCGAGGCCAGCCTGGTCTACAAAGTGAGTTCCAGGACAGCCAGGGCTATACAGAGAAACCCTGTCTCGAAAAACCAAAAAAAAAAAAAAAAAAAAATCTGCCATTTTGTACTAAGAATTTATGCACAGTGGATTTCTGATAATTGTAAAATTAGAGTATCAGTCAACTCTGAGCAGCAGTGAAGATGTTTTACATTATCAAATACCCAGGCAAGATCTAATTATGTAAAAATAAATGAACACACCACAACATGTACACTTGCTTTTGTCTTTAATAATGGTAAAGTTCTATGTATATCAAAGTTTTGTTTTAAAATAAATTTCTTGGGCTGGCAAGATGGCTCAGCAGATAAGAACACTGACTTCTCTTCTGAAGGCCCTGAGTTCAAATCCCAGCAACCACATGGTGGCTCACAACCACCCGTAATGAGATTTGATGCCCTCTACTGGTGTGTCTGAAGACAGCTATAGTGTACTTATGTATAATAATAAATAAATCTTTGGGCCAGAGCGAGCAGGAACTGAGCACGCAGGGTTGACCAGAACCAGCAGAGGTCCTAAATTAAATTCCCAACAACCACATGAAGGCTTACAACCATGTGTACAGCTGCAGTATACTCATATACATAAAATAATACATAAATATATTTTTAAAAAAATAAAATAAAATCTCTATGATTTACAATGAGATTGAACACATTCAGATCAATATGGCCATAGACTCCTTATGATCTATTACTAGTAAATATTTGTGTGTGTGTGTGTGTGTGTGTGTGTGTGTGTGTGTGTGTGTGTGAGATAGGTCTAGTGCAGCTCGGTCTGGCCTACATCCCCTAATTTTCCTCACTCAACCACCTAAGTGCTGGGATTATAGGTGTATGCCACAACACTCAGTTTAAATGTTTCACTAGGAAACCTATTCTGTATAACTGTATACCTAGGTTCATATAAAAAAAACAATTTCTTGGGTAAAAAGATATCAGGAACAGAAAACCTTTAAGAGGGTTTGCTGTAGACTGCTGTGTGATCAAGGAACTTTGTTGCAGAAGAGGAAGACTTAAAATACTAAAAGTTATTGAGTCTTGGCTGATAGATACTATAACTTACAAAATATCCCCTGTAGAACAGGGCTGGAGGAGTTAGTGAGCAAACAACTACTTTATATCTCATCTAGTCCACAGATTTAAACTATGACTAGGAGTTGGCTCAGTGGTACAGAGTGCTTACTGCTCTGTCAAAAGCCCAGGCTCAGATCTCAGCATCCACAGTAAGTAGCCTATAACTCTAGAGCTCCAAGGGATCTACTACTCTTTTCTGACCTCTGTAGACACCCAGAAACATACACACTCTTCCTCTTCCTCCACCTTTTCCCCCTCCTCCTCCTCCTTCTTCTCCTTTTCTTCTTTAAAAAAAAAAAAACAAAACCAAGCCGGGCATGGTGGCGCACGCCTTTATCCCAGCACTTGGGAGGCAGAGGCAGGCAGATTTCTGAGTTCGAGGCCAGCCTGGTCTACAAAATGAGTTCCAGGACAGCCAGGGCTATACAGAGAAACCCTGTCTCGACCCCCCCCCCCCCAAAAAAAAAAAAAAAAAACCCAAACATGGTCTGACAAATGCTGTTATAGAAACATTGTCAGTGATATTTGAGGAATGATAGAGAATGGGAATAAGGTTAGATGTCTGGAAGCAGCCTGGGTAACTCCATTCGTCCAAGTCTTGACTGAAATATTACCAGTTTTGTTTTATTTTGGAGATAGGCTCTCACTGTGTAGCTCTGGCTGTCCTGGAACTTCAGAGATGTATGAGACCAGGCTGGCCTTGACATGCAAGTGCCAGGATTAAAGATGTCTGTATTAGGCTTTCCCCATAGCCCCCGTCTAGGTAAAGTGTCCTAGCTATGTGCTGTCACCTCAGATGGCAGGTATGACCAGTTATGCATGCAGTCCTTTACTCCATTGGTGTCTTCTTGATTCCACAGTCCTCATATGACAGATCTATGGTGCTTATGTTGCATCCCCAGTTCCCAGCAAAGAGTCTGGGACACAGTAGGAACTTAGTAAATATGGTAGATAATTAAAGTTTTAATAATGTTGGGAACTAAAACTTTTTTTTAAAGATTTATTTTATTATATGTAAGTACACTGTAGCTGTCCTCAGACACTCCAGAAGAGGGAGCCAGATCTCGTTAGGGATGGTTGTGAGCCACCATGTGGTTGCTGGGATTTGAACTTATCACCTTCGGAAGAGCAGTCGGGTGCTCTTACCTGCTGAGCCATCTCACCAGCCCCCTAAAACATTTTTTTAAGGTCTGGGAATATAAAGTACTTATTTAGCATGCAAAAGGGCATGGGTTCAGTCTCAGCATCACATGAATGGGATATGGTGGCACACAGCTCTAGTTCAGAGGCAAGAGGATCAGATCTTCAAGGTTATCTTCTGCTACATAACAAATTGAAGACAATGTGGGCTGTCATGAAACCCTCTTCTCTCCCCTAAACCCCTAGTTAGTTAGTAAGTTAGTTCTTTGTTTGTTTTTGTTGTCTGTTGGTCATCCAAACTGATAGCCTATGAACTTGTCAGTCTTTTTTTGTTTGTTTGTTTGTTTGTTTTTTGTTTTTCGAGACAGGGTTTCTCTGTGTAGCCCTGGCCTGTCCTGGAACTCACTTTGTAGACCAGGCTGGCCTCGAACTTAGAAATCCGCCTGCCTCTGCCTCCCAGGTGCTGGGATCAAAGGTGTGCGCCACCACGCCCGGCGAACTTGTCAGTCTTGTAAACAGCTTACTAAGCATGATGTGTGAGCTTTGTCAAAGAAAGCAGGAACATGTCAGTACCTGCCCACTCTAATCTGCTTCGAAGGTCCTACTCCTCCTGCTTTATTGTTTCCTTGAATAACCCAGCAATCCTGATTTTGAGTTATTAGCCTGATTCTTTGGTTTTAACATTTGGAATATCTGTGACCTGAAGATTGTTTCCTTGTAAGGAACAGTCTTATTAAGACGTGACAAAAACTGAGGGTATGGTACTTGCCTATAACTCCACTGCTCAGGAGGCTGAGTCCGGAGGATCAAGGGGTTAAGGTAGGTCATCCTGGACTATGTCACAAATTCTAGGTTATTCTGGGCAACATAGAAAGAGTATCTGTAAAGGCTGGGCCTGGCAATGAATGTCTATAATTCCAGAGCTCATGAGGCAGAGGCAAGAGGATCTTAGTGAGTTTGGGGCCACTCTACATAGTGAGCTCCAGGATGGTCAGGGCTACAAAGACAGACCCTGTCTCAAAAAGCAAAAGAATCAATCTGCAAATAAATAAATAAATGTTGAGGTTATGGTCTATAGTTCTGTAAACTTTAACCCAAACTCCTTGCCCTTTCCTGATTCATCTTCTTTTCCTTTTTAGTGTTGCATTCTTTCCTCTGCATATTGGGGATCATGTCTTTATTGAGGAAGACTGTGTGGTCAACGCTGCCCAGATTGGTTCTTATGTTCATGTTGGGAAGAACTGTGTGATTGTGAGTATAGGATTCACTCAACTAAGCAGTTTCATTTTCTCTCTGTCTTCCCCTCCCACCCATCGGTAGAACTTTGTCCCTGTAGTGGGGGATGAGCCATTTCCAGTTTCCTGGGGTTAAGACTTTCTTACTGGATTTGGACTTTTTTCCAAGCATTAATAACAATGGCTAGTGGGCTGGGGAACTAGCTCAGATGTAGAGTGCGTATGTAGCTTGTATGAGACTCTGGATTTGATTCTTCAACACTGCAAAGACACAAACACACAGCCAAAATAAAACCAAGTAATAATGGCTAGCCTCTATTGTCACTCTTCCATATGATGTTATGGAAGGAATGAGGACCTGAGTGTGATCCTAGAACCCATGTAAAGAGCCAGGTGTGGTATCACACATTTGTAAACACCGGGGAGGCAGAAAGAGGAAGACTGTCTGACCAACCAGCCTACTTGCCAAGCACTGGAGCAAGGACAGACCCTGTGTCATAAAAATCAAGGTGGATGGTGCCTAAGGACTAACACTGGAGGTTAATATCTGACCTCTGTATGAATGTGCATACACATATGTTCCGACATGAACACATGCATGTACTCACACATAAATGTTAGACACATACAAAACTTCATTTCCATCAGTTACTTCATTTAATATTCATAACCACACAAGGGTGTTGGCACTGTTGTTATTTTTGTTTACTGCTGAGAGTATTGAGATCCATAGGTACTAAGTGTTAGAATAGGTGGGGCAGTCCCAGACAAATCACACCATGCAGCAGGTCTCACATGGGAGGTTTATTGGCAGAGGCAGCCTATGGGAGAGGGTAGAAGGAAGACAGGGCCTGGTGTGGGGTCGATGGGTCTTTTATCTGGGCTGTGACTCATGTGCAAAGGGACTCATCAGGTGCCATGGTGATGGATGCAGAAGCAGTACTGTCACCTAGAGATGATATGTCTGGTCACTGGGTCTAAGAGCTGGCTATAAAGACCAGTGTCTGATGCTAAAACTAAGTGATTTGACAAAGGCAGCGGTAGAGCTACAGTTAAATATACATACCATTTGAGTAGCTGCACTGCCAATCGGACTCTTTGTTGCCTTGTCTCATAAAACAGTGTGCTATGTATGAAGGATATTGTATTAGTTAGGTTTCTATTGCTGTGAACAGACACCATGACCAAGGCAACTCTTCTAAGGACAACATTTAATTGGGATTGGCTTACAGGTTCAGAGGTTCAGTCCATTATCATAGCAGAAAGCATGGCAGCATCCAGGCAGGCATGGTAGTGGAGAAGGAGCTGAGAGTTCTACATCTTGTTCTTAAGGCAAACAGAATACTGCTATCTCCAGGAAGCAGCTCACCCCCACAGGTTCAACACTTCCTCCAACAAGGCCACACCAACTCCAACAAGACCACACCTCCCAGTAATGCTGCTCCCTAGGTCAGACATATCCAAACCACCACAGAGAGGATGGGCAAATTGAAACTAGTACAGGAGATAATGGAAGCTCTGGAGAGGGATTATTGTGTGTGAGGGTCAGTATCACTAAAGGGCATATTGTTAGGGGACTGCAGGTAGTGCAGGGAGCAGATAGGCCTCCAGTTCAGCAACACCTGAAAGACCCTCATCCATAGAAGTATGGGTGTCACAGACAAGGTTTGGGCTTCATGCTGTTTTGTAGCTAAAGAAACAGCTATTGGGGTTTCTGAGAATCATGTTTTAGTTGACAATGCTAATAACTAAAGGTAGTCTGTATAAAGTCTAGAGAAGATGTTTTGTATATTTCAGATGTGTACCACAGACTGGATTATAGTAAAAGCCAGGTTCTTCTACCCCAAAATACAGAACTAACTCTCTGCCCTAGCTAAGTCAGATGTTAAAGTATCGACCATGCAGTTCCCAGTTCTTGTTCTAGAAGACACAAAGACTCAGCATGGATGGTCAGTGCAGGGGAGCTCATGTTGATGTGAAAACAATTCTAATTGGAACGATAATTCTGCCACATATTCTTGTTGCAAAGGCATTTCTCACTATGTGTAGAGCAAAAGTTGTTCAGCTCTATTTTAATGAAGGAGGAATGAAGAAAGTTGATCTCAATCAAAGTCATGGTGCATGCCTTTAATCCCAGCACTTTGAAGGCAGATCTCTGAGTTCAAAGCCAGTCTAGTCTACAGAGCCAGTTTCAGGACTTCTAGAAACCCTGTCTTGACAACCCTCCCTCCTCCCCACACAGACACACAAGAAAAACAAACAAACAAATAAACAAACAAAAAGCCGGGCGTGGTGGCGCACGCCTTTAATCCCAGCACTTGGGAGGCAGAGGCAGGCGGATTTCTGAGTTCAAGGCCAGCCTGGTCTACAAAGTGAGTTCCAGGACAGCCAGGGCTATACAGAGAAACCCTGTCTCAAAAAAAAAAAAAAAAAAAAAAAAAAAAAAAAAAAAAAAAAAAAAAAAAAAAAAAAATCAAAAAAGAAAAACAAATAAACAAACAAACAAAAAACTGATGTCAAATAAAAGAAAGGAGAATAATAATTAAGGGAGAAGCTAGAAGGAGACAGAATAAGGGCAGTAACATACAGCGTAGCAAGGAGGATGTTCTAGTGCACAGCGCAGCAGAGGAGCCTCACTCCACAACAACTTACTGTA
Organism: Mus minutoides; assembly: GCA_902729485.2. NCBI lineage: Eukaryota > Metazoa > Chordata > Mammalia > Rodentia > Muridae > Mus > Mus minutoides. The sequence continues at coordinate 202,372 of LR749500.1, forward strand.
TACTTATCTGTAACAACTTACTGTAAATTTAAGAAGTGCCTGAAGAGGCATTTGGAAGGCTCTAAACATCAAGTGATAAGACAGTCAAAATCTCAATTGAATTGATTTGATCAGCACATGTGCACTGAAGTGTCACACTATAACTTACAAATACATACAGTTTTTACACTGGTTATTACATACTGACTGCTGCCAGTAATGAACCCTGCCCTGTGTATCCCTGGCAAGCATTCCATCCTGAGTTACATTTCTAACACTTAAATCATTTTTAAAATTTTTATTTTATTTATTAAAGGCGTGGTGGCGCAAGCCTTTAATCCCAGCACTTGGGAGGCAGAGGCATGTGAATTTCTGAGTTCGAGGCTATCCTGGTCTACAAAGTGAATTCCAGGACAGCCAGGGCTACACAGAGAAACTCTGTCTCGAAAATAAATAATTAAATAAATAAATAAATAAATAAATAAATAAATAAATAAAAACCCTGCCTCTGAACTGAAGTCAGTGAAACTCAACTCAACTGCACTGACTTTCATTGCTCTCAACTCAACTGAACAGAACTACATCAACCAAGCTGACTCAACTGAACTGACTGAACTCTGTGCTGCTCTTAAGTAGCCTCTCTTTCCTGGCTGTTCTCATGAGAGTTGGGCAAATTCCATCTCTGACTCATTCTGCCAGATCTTTCTCTGATTTTTCACTTTGTCCCTCAATTAGACATTACTCTCAAACATGGGTGCTTCCTTCTACAATCTAACCTTCATGGTTTGGGATTAAAGGTATATACTAAGAGTATGTCTGTATTCTAGCCAGAGGAATTCAAGGTATGTGTCCTGTCTGCATTCCAGCCGGATCACACAGACCTGGGTCTTTGGATGTGATCCCGTGCCAGAGCAGCCATGTTATTGGATTAGAATTTCTTTACAGCTATCATTTCTGGTGGTAGAACCTTTTATAAAACTTTCACTTAGGGAAGCTGGAAAGATGGCTCAACAGTTAAAAGCACTGGCTGTTCTTCCTGAGGATCCAGAGTAAATTTCTAGCACCCATATAATGGCTCACCACCAACTGTAATTCTAGCTTCAGGGCTTTCAAAGGCACCAGGAGACAAAATGCCAGTACACTTAAATAAATAAAACTTTGAAAGATTTCATTTGGCAGCGTACTTTTTCTCATGGAAATAAGCAGGCTGATCAAGATACAGGTGAATTAAAGACAGTCAATGGGCCAGAGAGCTGGCTCAGTGGGTAGTGTTTTCTGTGTGTGGTGAAGAATCTGAGCTTCAATCTCTAGCACCATGTGATAGCTGCACATGGCGACACATGCCTGTAATGCCAGTGCTTGGGAGAGGTAGAGACAGTGCTGGGGGCCCAGTGACCAGGTAGTCTAGCTAGAACAGTGAGCTCTAGGCTTAATGAAAGAGTTGGTCTTTTAAAAAATTTTGAGAATTACCACTTTCCTGATATAAACCTGTGTCCTACACACACACACACACACACACACACACACACACACACAATTTTAAAAGATAGTTAAAAAGATAGTTAAAGAATGGAACTTAGATCTGCTCGGTGAGCAACCCAAGGCACAGGTTTAAACAGTATTCATAGATTTCCCCTAAACCCACCAAATAAGTGAGTTTTCTCATGCCATATTTCTTGCCTTTAAACTGCTGTGGATTATGGAAGAATTGAAAAAATGGTACTACTGTATAAAGTTAAACATAAGGTGTAGTCTAAATATTCAAATATCTGTCTCCTGGGGACAAACAAATTGACTAATTTCTTCTACTTAAGAATATTTGTCAAGATTTTTTTTCTTTTGGAATTAACAAGAAAAGAGACAAGTAACCCTTAAACAGGCAGGTGCCCAACCAAATGTATTAGATTAGCTAATATAAAGTGAGAGTCCAGAAGTAGATCCTAATTCATGCTCGTATGATCCAAAGGTTCATCGGATAACATGAAAACAAACCTTTATCCCTTTTGTCTTTCTTCTGGAGGTTACTTCCTGACAAGGATAAGATGCTGCTGTAGGTTCCATCCATCTTCTGGGAAAGTGCTTCATTTCCCTGTCATCCCTGCAGAAACCCATGTTTGAGGTTCACAGACTAATTTGGCTCAGGTGTTAGTTCCCTCACCAGTCACTGGTCAAGCGTGGAGTCTGTGTGTGTGGGTTAGAGGTAAAGGATGTGCCCATTGCAAAAAGCCTCTGTTACCAGAAGAAAAAGGCAGCAAAACAGCGGTGCCACTAGGCCGAGTAAAAGAAAAAGAATTCTCGGAAGAGAAAGGTTTGCCTAATGTCTAATGCCGAAAATAATATGTATTATCCTGTAGCATTCATGTGTGTGCCTGAACACACACACACACACACACACACCCTTTACTCTTCCTTGTCAGATTCCACTTGGAGTACATAATTTCAACCAAACACCATGTCAATATCCCTGGTACCCCGGCTATTATAAGACGCCATGAGTGCCTTGGTATGGAGATGCATGCTTGTTATCCTAGCACTCCAGAGGTAGAAGCAGTTGGTTCTCTGAGTTTGAGGCTAGCCTGGTCGACATACCAAATTCCAGGTCAAGTAGGGCTACAATAATGAGACACTGTCATAAAAATACCGTGATAAAGATAATATAGAACAGCCTCTACACAGCACACTAATCAAGCTTTACTCCATGTTGTGATCAATACCTATTAATGAGATTATAATTTCAGGGGCGCCGTTGTGTATTGAAAGACTGCTGCAAAATTCTTGACAATACAGTATTACCCCCAGAAACCGTGGTCCCCCCATTCACTGTCTTCTCCGGCTGCCCAGGTAATGTTGATGTTAATATGTCTATTTCAACCGCCTTAAAACTTTTTTCCGTCACTAAAATAATAGGTAAGACTTCTGTCTCTGATATGTGATTTAGCGCCAAAATACTACAAAAGGCATATGAATAAGTAGCTTTTGGTGGGGGTGGTATTTGTTTTTTGAGACAGTGGTCTCACTAGCTTTGGCTGACCTGGAACTCACTATGTATGTAGACTAGGCTGCCCTTGAACTCAGAGATCTGACTGTATGTGCCTCCCTAGTGCTGAGATTAAAAGCATGTGCCACCATACCCAGTGAACAAGTTGCACTTGGAAATCAGTAACTGGGTTCACAATTTTTTAAAACAGGAAATTATCAGAAACAAAGAACAATGGAGACCCAGACTGGAAGATTACAGTGTTGAATGTTGCTATCCCAGCAGAGTGATTTAAAATGTGGTGCTTGTGGGGATAGATGAGAAAGCCTTAGATCCACATATGCTAGAGAGATTTCCCAAACACCTTTGAAGGGTTTCTCCTCACAAAGGTTGCTATAGGGGCTAGGGTGCTGGCTCAGGGATGAAGAGCACTGATGCTCTTCCACAGGACTGGTTTTCATTCCTGGCACCTATATGGCAGCTCAACTTCTTTTAATTCCAGTTCCAGGGAATTCAATTCCCTCTTCTGGGCTGTGGAATAGCCAGCTATACACAGGTATACAGACATTACCTATATACATAAAGGTAAATAATAACATTGAAAAGAAAAGATTGCTATGAACAAATTTGCCACCAGATAATGGGAAGGACAAAGAAGCATTTATCTCTTGCCTGGGCTCTGAATGGACAAAGGAGAAAGGGAAATCTCCTTAGAGATATGTGTGCTTCATCTCCTTTTTTTTTTTAAGATTTATTTATTTTATGTATATGAGTACACTGTAGCTGTACAGATGGTTGTGAGGCATTATGTGGTTTCTGGGAATTAAACTCAGGACCTCTGCTTACTCTGGCTACTTGTTGCAGCCCTGCCCAAAGATTTATTTATTATTATATGTAAGTACACTGTAGCTATCTTTAGACGCATCAGTAGAGGGCATCAGACCCCATTACAGATGGTTGTAAGCCACCATGTTGTTGCTGGGATTTGAACTCAGGACCTTCGGAAGAGCAGTCAGTTCTCTTAACCGCTGAGCCATCTCTCCAGCCCTTGCTTCATCTTCTTAATGTATTCACATTCTTTAGTACCAGCTTCTTATGGTCACTGAACACTAATGCCAGAAGACATCCTGGTATTTCAGATGGAAGTAATAAAGACTTTTTGAAAAAGCCCAGCTACCTGTGACCCTCCAGGTCCCTGTACATGAGCAAACTAAGACTGGAAGGTGTGCTGTCCCCAGTGTCAAAACCTGTCCAGCACCAAAGATGCCTCATTTAGAGCCTAAGCTTCTTGCACTGTGACAAGATACTTCTGATTTTTCTTTTGCGTAGTTTCACAGATAAATACTAGACATTAGAGTACTTTATTGGCACTTCCATCTTTGAATTCAGACATGTGGGCTTGCAGGAAATCTGGCACATTAATGGAGAGCCATGTGAGATAAAATTAAACCATGAAGCAGGTAACCAGGATGGATCTTGATCAGAAGCCACAAGCTCAGATGCTACTGCAGCCAGGCAGATAGTGCAATGATGAAAGCTCAGATGCTACTGCAGCCAGGCAGATAGTGCAGTGATGAAAGCTGTAGCCCATCATGGCTGCTTGACATGCATCTGAGAGCATGAAAGCTGATGTTTAAGGAACTGCTAAAAATGGGAGTTTTTATGTAATATAGCTACATTTTTTAAGTAGTATAATTATTACATAAAGATTAAATACTGTGTAGTTTAGGGGCTGGAGAGATGGATCAGCAATTAAGAGTGCTTATTTCTCTTGCAGAGAACCTGGGTTCAATTTCAAGCACTCACATGATAACTCACAGCTATCTATAAATTCAGTTTCAGAGGGTCCAAAGCTCTCTTCTGACTTCCCTGGGCACCAGGCATGCATGTGATGCACAAACATACATGCAGGCAAAATATTGATACACATAAGCCAGGTATTAAAGGTACACACTTTTAATCCCAGCACTTGGGAAGCAGACGGTGGATCTCTGTGAGCGCAAGGCCAGCCTGGTTTACATGATGAGTTCCAGTACAGCCAGGGCTACATAGAGAGCTTGTCTCAAACAAAACAAAACAAGAATACTGTGAAGTTTGAACATGTTTGCAGGCTTCACGTGCACTTTTTATTTGTAGAGTGCCTATGAGAATTCTGTGAGGTTTTTAGTTTTGTTTTTATTTTTAGATATACTCAATACATTTTGTAAATATATAAAATATGTAGCTGTGCTTATGTGTTTGAATGGGTATAGGTATTTGTAACTGTACCTATGTAAGTGAAATCAAACTGTTTTTCTGTACTGCTTGGGAACTGCCCTTTATTTAGCAATATACTAAACTATTGTGATATATAGAGAACCACCCCACTCCTCTCAAGGGTTACAGACTTCACATACTGCATAGGTGAATTTAACACAAAGCAGTGAATCAGTCCCATAGTATAATGGATCATTAGAAGGTGAACCTGGGCACTATTAGAAACTGCTGTCCTGACATTCTTTTACATATATTGTTCAATTGGGCACAGTTATCTCTGACATACATTCTTAGGAGTTGATTTATAAGCCACAGGGTATAAATGTTGAAAACTTTGCTAACTTTTCATTTTATGTGTCTGTGTCCTTGCCTGCATATATCTCTGTAGTACATGTATAAAGCACCCAGACCTAGAGTTACACATGGTTGTTAGCTGTCATGTGGATGTTGGCACTGAACCTAGGAGCTCTGTAAGAGCAGTTAGTGCTGCTCTGAACTGTCAAGGCATTTCTCCACGCCTCTGCTACCTGTTTTTAAAGTGCATGAGTGGAGATAGCAGCTTACATACCTCTATTTCAGAAAGTTTGTTGTTGTTGTTGTTGTTGTTGCTGTTGTTGTTTTGGGACAGGTTTCCTGTGTAGCCCTGGCTGTCCTGGAACTCACTTTGTAGATGAAACTGGCGTGGAGCACAGAGATCTGCCTGCCTCTGCCTCCTGAGTGCTGGTGTGAAACACAGAGATCTGCCTGCCTCTGCCTCCCGAGTGCTGGCGTGGAGCACAGAGACCTGCCTGCCTCTGCCTCCCAAGTGCTGGGGTTAAAGTTGTGAAGCCCTATATCCTGGAATTCTTTTTTTTTTTTTTTTCCCCTCAAGTCCTCGAGACAGGGTTTCTCTGTGTAGCCCTGGCTGTCCTGGAACTCACTCTGTAGACCAGGCTGGCCTTGAACTCAGAGATCCTCTTGCCTCTGCCTCCCAAGTGCTGGGATTAAAGGCGTGGGCCACCACTGCCCAGCACCACCCTGGAATTCTTAACCATGCTTGTTCCACCACGGACTGTTCTGTTGTCCTCTTTTGATTCATCTGTACCCAGTATCACTGCTTTGGCGGATTGAGTTTCACTGTAGAAATGGCAGGACAGTTCTTCCCTCAGGATAGGATAAGGATCAGTGGGGCTCACTGGGAAGTGAGTTCTGGGGATGAGAAGCCCTTGTGTGGAACAACACACAGCAGTCAGAGATGCCCTCTCTCTTTGGATCTTGTAAGCATGCTCTGACCTCCTCCAGCTGGACTTTGTTTCTACATTTGAGAGCTGTAGTGTTTGGTTCCCAAACAAACTCAGACCTTTCAGATGTTTGTAGTCAACAGTCTTGTCAGTCTGAAGGAGCACAAAGTTAGAGCCTCGATATAGAGAGCAAAACTCTTTAGACTTTGCACTAATGGTAGGGTTACTGGCCTCCCTGGCTTCCTTGATTGACTGGGTCTGTCTTTTCTCAGGACTCTTCTCAGGGGAGCTCCCAGAGTGCACGCAGGAGCTGATGATTGATGTCACCAAAAGCTACTACCAGAAGTTTCTACCCCTAACACAAGTCTAATGTCTCTGCTTCATATCTTTAATTCTTTTGAACTCTAAGATGAACCTGGAGATAAAGAGCAGTCAGTGACTACAAGAGCTGTCCTGTTTTTGACAACTTCTACTCTCCTCGTTGTTGGCTTTTTTTTTTTTTCTTCAATCTTTCATGCCTCTGAGCATTTAAGAATTTAATAAGGCTGGAGAGATGGCTCAGTGGTTAAGCATGCTGGTTGCTCTTCCAGAGGACCCAGGTTTAGTTCCCAGCACTCACATGGCCCTACAACCATCTATAACTCCAGTTCCAGAGGATCTGATGGGTTTCTGGCTTCCATGGTCACCAGACATACACATGGTAAAGACATATATGCAGCCAAAATATCCTTTCACATAAAATAATGAACTTTAAAAAAAATTTTTTTTAATAATGAACTTTTAAAAAAGAATTTTAATAAGAACATCTGGAAGAGCTTTCTTTACACACTGAGCTTAGACCTAATATGTCAACAGTCGCCATACCCTTGTCTGAGGAAGACAGAAAGGTCTGTTCCTGACACTCCAGCCCTGTGGTCCTGAAGATGGTTGGAACCTGCCTGGCTTGGACCTGCAGAGCAACAGCACCCTCCCAGCATGGGGTCACATGACCCAAGTACTGCTCACAACCCTGTCCTATCCCCAGGGCACACCATCCACACAGATGACACTCCACTTTCCTGCTGCTAAGTTGAGACCAATAGCCACAATTTCTTGTGCCCTGGGAAAAGTGTGATTTCAGGCCCAGGTTCCTATTGGTGGTTAGAACATGAGGAAACAAGACAGGCTGTGGTGACTTGTACCCATCCTGGTACCTGGGAGGTCGAGGCAGGAGGAATAAGAGCTACATAGTGAGCTGCCTGGTGTGCTACACGAGACCCTGCTTCAAAACAACAAAAATAAAGTCAGTAAAAGAAAAAAATGGGGAGCCGGTGGTATCTGTTGTTTTAAGGTGGACTTAGTTGTCCTAAAGTAGCTAATAAAAGACTTAAGACATCCTGGTTTAGGCTCATTCGTTTAAAGAGGGGACCCTACACTGCAGACTGTGTTTCTGCAAAATCCCAGGTTTGGGTCTTCAGTGTGGATGGCTTAGTCGGATCCTCATTCCTTGACTCAAGGATTACTTCACTAAAAATGAGTGTCCATGAGCCTTGCTCTCTAGCCTAGATACATTTGTCCTGTCTGGTATTTGTTAACACTCCCATGCTTCAGACTAAAATATTTGAACTTGAGGTCAGCTTCACATTTGCATGAGAGGGTTTTTTTTTTTTGGGGGGGGGGTTCGAGACAGGGTTTCTCTGTATAGCCCTGGCTGTCCTGGAACTCACTCTGTAGACCAGGCTGGCCTCGAACTCAGAAATCCGCCTGCCTCTGCCTCCCGAGTGCTGGGATTAAAGGCGTGTGCCACCACGCCCGGCTGCATGAGAGGTTTTTTAAGTCATCCTGTGGATACAGAACCTGAGGAGGCAGAATTGCCAGTGCCCATAACTGGTTCTGCTCTGAGTCCTTGGATTAGAGGTGAAGGCTTGGTCAGTTGAGTGCTCTCAGAGATAGTGGCCAGACAGCTCAGCACTGAAGGGCAGGACCCAGCAGGGGCCTCCTGAACTTCCAGCGTGGTGGGGTTGGCAGAAAAACCTGAGTGGATTTGACTCTAATCCAATTCAGACTGCTTTCTGTTTGTCATTTGTCATTTTTTCATGTGTTACCAACGAGTCCAAAGTGGTTCCTTCTTCCTGTCAGTTGGCCTAGTCAGCATGATGTTGTCAATATAATGAACCAATGTGATATTTTGTGGAAGAGACAGATGATCAAGATCCCTTCAAGCTATGTTTTAGGGCTGGAGAGTTACCATTTCCTTGAGGTAAAACTGCAGGCTTTGGCAATTGAAAGCAAATTGCTTCTGGTGGTCTTTATGGACAGGTGTTTGTTAGATGTTTTAGTTTAGTTTCTGCTGCTGCTAGAAAACACCATGACAAAAAAGGAAGTTGGGGAGGAAAGGGTTTATTCATCTTACACTTCTATATTGCTGTTTATCAACCAAGGAAATCAGGACAGGAACTCAATCAGGGCAGGAACCTGAGTCAGGAGCTGATGCAGAGGCCAGGGAGGGCTGCTGCTTATTGACTTTCTCCCCAGGGCTTGCCCAGCCTGCTATCTTATAGAACCCAGGACCACCAGCTCAGGGGTGGCCCCACCCACAATGGGCTCTGCCCTCCCCTCTTGATCACTAAAAGAAAATACCATACAGCTGGATCTCATGGAGGCATTTGCTCAACTGAAGCTCCTTCCTCTCTGATGACTCTAGCTTGTGTCAAGTTGACACAAAATCAGTGTATACTAGATTAATACCTATATACCATGTACCAGGAAATGTGTTAATTTGCTCAAGTAAGGACACCACATCTGGTACAACAGCTGCACTTGATTGAGTTTTTGAAAGTCAACTGCCATTCTCTACAATCCATCTGTCTTCTGCTCTGGCCAGATAGAAGAATAAAAGGGAGATGTGGTGGAAATCACCACCCTTGCATCTTTCAGGTCCTTGATGGTGGCATTAGTTTCTGCAGTTCCTTTAGGGATATGGTACTTCAGGGATATGAATCACTATTTTCCCTGGTAGAGGCAACTCTAATGGCTTCCATTTAGCTTTTCCAACCATAATAGCCCTCACTCCACAGGTCAGGGAACCAATGTAAGAATTCTGCCAACCTCTAAGTATATCTATCCCAATTATATATTCTAGGACTTGGGATACACACACACACACACACACACACACACACACACACGAATGATATGAGGAGCTTATTAGATTGGTTTACAGGCTATGGTCCAGGTAGTTAAAAAATGGCTGTCTACCAACAGAAGGTACAAGAATCCAGCATCTTTCCAGTCTGTGAGGCTGGCTGTCTCAGCTGGTCTTCAGTATATGCTGGAATGCTAAAGATGTAGGCTTTAATGCCAGTGAAGCAATGGATTTGCCAGTGAGAGTGAGAGCAAGCAGACAAAAAGAGCAAGTGTCCTTCTTCCATGTCCTTTATAAAAGCCGCCAGCAGAAAGTGTGGCTTAGATTAAAGGTAGATCTTCTCACCTCAGTGATCCATATTAGAAATGGGTCTTATCACTTCAAATAGTTTAATTAAGAAAAAAAAAAAGCCAGGTGTGGTGGCACACGCCTTTAATCCCAGCACTTGGGAGGCAGAGGCCAGCCTGGTCTACAGAGTGAGTTCCAGGACAGCCAAGGCTACACAGAGAAACCCTGTCTCTAAAACAAAAAAACCCAACAAAACAAAACAAAACAAAAAACCAAAGAAAAAAAAATCCCTCACAGGTGTGCCTAGACATTTGGGTTTTAGTTCATTCCTGAGGTAGTCAAGTTGACAATTACGACTAGCCATCACACTCCCCTAGCAGTGAAGGTTCACAAGTTTCTTGGGATGGGTGTGTGTGTGTGTGTTTGTTTAGATGGGGCCTCACTGTGACCTAGACTAGGAAGAAGTTTCTGATATTAAGGAGAATGGACATCAGTAGACAATAAGCAGCCTTGAGCAGACCTCCAGATTTACTGTTTTTTTCTCTTATACTTTTGGGACATGATAGATTATAGCTCCAGACTTTTACCATTGCATCCCAGTGGCACTCCAGTTTGGGCCTGGCAAATCCCAAAGAAAGTGCTGTCTGTGGTTTCTACTGCAATGCTTGTGCCCTTTTGGATCAATGACAGTGGCCAATGGTGTTTGGCTCTATGATTAACCCAGTCAGGTCATGACCTTTCTTCCATTCTTCCCTTGTGAGAGGAATGGAGTCTATTGCCAAATCAAGGTGCCAAGAAGATAAAAACAGTCCCGACTACAAACAGTAGCAAGTGTGTAATTATGTGCTGGTAGTGTTTGAGCTTGTGCTGTCATGAGCCGGTATCCTAGGAAGGGCCAGCTGGACTCTGTCTCCATGGTGGTTCTCACCCCATGGATAGTCTGCTACCAGGCAATTATACTTCCAGAGAAGAAAAATGTTGTTCTTGGAAGAGAAGGTAGATGGGAAAGACCTTTCCCACTGGATAGATGAGAAGGAGGAGTTTGGTTTATGCTGCTGAGAAAGCCAGACTGCAGTTGGATTTCAGGCTGGATTCTAAGATCAAAGAGTGTCATCAAGGACTTGACTCTCCAGCTCCCTCCTCTGTTTTCCTTAGAGATGGCTCTTCTTTGTTTCTTTTTTTTTTTTTTTTTTTTTTTTTGGTTTTTCGAGACAGGGTTTCTCTGTATAGCCCTGGCTGTCCTGGAACTCACTTTGTAGACCAGGCTGGCCTCGAACTCAGAATCCGCCTGCCTCTGTTTCTTTATTTGTTTGTTCTTACACACTCTCTCTATAGTCCTGGCTGTCGTGGGACTTACTATATATAGACCAGGCTGATCCTAGAAATCCACCTGTCTCTGCCTCTGTCTCCTGAGGAGTGCTGGGCTTAAAGGTTTGTGGCCACTAAGGCTGACTTATTTTCAGATACTGTTGTGTAACTGCCCACAGCTTTTTTCATTGGTAGAAAAAGCTCCCCTTTGCTGAAAACTCCCTGGCTTTGGTTCTCATTGGTCCAGACCAAAGAGGTATCCAGGCTCATGGTAGCTAGGAAGCTGAAATACAGGCACACACTAGATTTAGAGTTAATGGCTAGTGGTTGTGGGAAGAAGCTGCTACAGAGGGGATAAATGTGCCTAATAGCCTGGTTGTTTAGAACTGGTCTCAGCAAAAGGCCCCATCAGCTTGGACAAATTGCCATAAGTTCATGCAACAGCCTTGTGCTTCTCCTAGCTTGTGTTCTGTTGCCCATTAGCATAGGGAGGTGGGACCCTGACCACGTGCTGTGAAGCAGAAGACAGCACCACCTATTCACTTAAATACTTCACTGAGCCTACATAGAGAACCAGGCCTGCACTGGAGAGTAACATTCAGTCCCTGATCCTGAGAACCTTACAGCTTAGTCAGGTGAGAAAGCCATGAAACAAGAGTTCTCTGGTGGAGGTCTTAGTTTGACAGTAGTCATGGTGAAGTGTGGGTGCTGGAGTTAGGCATGTCAGCTCTCCTTCTGCCATGTACTCCTCGCTCAGTTATGTCAGCCCATGGCACCTCAGATCTTTCATCTATAAAGCAAGAAGGTGGTTTGAGGATTTTAGTTCCTTTACATATGGAAAGCACTGGTTCTCAGTGAGCACTGCACAAACAGCCACTAGAACTCTCTTCAGAAAGGGAAAGACCCCGAGCCAAACCCCTGTAGTTAAAGGCACAGCATTCTGACATATGGTTTGGATGTAAAATAAGATTAAGCGTATCCCACCTTTCTATTCAGACTACCACAAAAAAGAGATGAAGAAAAAAAAAACTCATTCTTTTCTTTTCTCTCTCTCTCTCTTTTTTTTTTTTTAATCTATGGGACATCAGACACTCACCAGAAACTATTTAATTCTCTCAACTGTCAATAAAGTAGGGATTTTCATAACCCATTTTTCAGAAGAGGAAATTTATAATCAGGGAAGTTGAGTAAATTTGCCCAGTGCTACACTCCAGATAATTGGCTGAGTAGAATCAAAGCTAGCTGTTATCTGGGCTCAAAGTCCATCTTGATGTAGCTGTTCCCGTGTCCTGGGTGGCAAAAGCAGTTGGCTCAGTGCCAGGCACCTGCCAGATGTGTTCAAAGCTCTGAGTGCATGGCTTTGAATTTATTAAGGCCCAGTGCTGCAAGGGAAGAAGAGACCATATGCACTTGGCTTGGAGCACTCTATCTGCTGCCTGATTCTTGACTGTCCTGGAATCCTTGCTTCTGATGTGTCCTCCCACTTTGATGCTGACTCCAGCCCTGAAGGGAGAAGAGTTAGCCTAGGACAGCTTTTTTGTTGAAGTCAGTTTGTGGACTTTTCCTTATTACCAAATTCATAAGACATCATGCAGATGAACCATCCAAGAAGAGACAGAAGTGAAATCCACACCCCTTGTTTTCTGTCCTTGGCTCTGAACAGTAGCTGTTGGCTCTTTCTGGCCTACCACGTCTCTGGCTGTATCCATCTCAACTCTGGGTGTCTGGGGTATACTTCCTGATTCTCCATAGAGAAACAAGCCTGAGGAAACAGAGCCAGAGGAGTGGGAAGAATTAAGACCGAGCCAGATGTGGCAGCATATGCCTAGGATCCCAGAGTTTGGGAATTGGAGGCAGGATGATCAGGAATTGAAGGTCACCCTTGGCTTTCAGACCTCAGCCCGACTGGATACCAGCCTGCAATTCCCCACAACAGAGTAAGTTCAGGACCAGCCTAGACAACAAGATATCCTGTTTCAAAAATAATAAAACAAAATATATGAGAAACCCAGGAGTGGAAAAGGCCTATTGGGGAAGAATGAGATATCTGGAATCAGCACATGTGTGATTTTATTTGAATAACGACCATTATGATTGTGTGCCTTATGCCTCGAACTGGCCTCATAGAACCTCTTCACAAGTTGTCACTTATTTTTTTTTTGTCAGTAATCTTTATTTCCAAATACAAATCACTATATGTATTTATATAAATTATGTAATAACCTTCAGCAAATCAAGATCTATAAAATGCTATAGTTTGCTTGTAAATTTTAATTGCGAAATTTCTTCTTTTTCTTGAACTTCTTTCCTTCTGCATTTGCTGCTTTTTCAGCCATGATTTCTGAATACTTCCTTCGATTAAATCTCCTGAACTCAGAGTCAGCCAGCAGCTCTTCCACAATAGTCTTTTTCCTCTGTTTCTTGGGAATTCGTGAATGATAGAAGTCGGCTGGATTATCAACGATGGTTCCAACCTGGAAGTACTTAGGGAAGCCATCTCTGTCGTTCTTCTTGTAAAACCTCTTGGGGTCCATGCTTGCTCTCATCTTTAATGCTCTGAGATCATTTTTCAGTTCATCTGTCAGTTCTGGGGCTTTCATGCCAAACCAACCATCACCGGCTGTTTTTTGTCGCTCTTTCCTGCGCTGCTTCTGAAGTCGATGCTTTGACTCACTGTAAGGTGGGACACAATAGTTTTTTTCAAAATCGGGTGTAATGACAAGTTGTCACTTCTTAATTCAGTGCTAGAAACTTAGGTACACTGTCATTGAGCCAGGTCCCAGCCTTCTGCCCCAAACTTTTTTTCTTTGAGACAGGGTCTTTCTCTGTAGCCCTAGGAGTCTTAGACCTTGGTATGTAGCTTTAAACTGGTAGAGATTCACCTGCTTCTGCCTCCTCACTGCTGAAATTAAGGGCATGCACCAACATTCCTGGGCCAAGTGCTTGAAGAGACAGAATGGGGAGGGGTGGAGGGAGTGCGTGCGCATGCTCAGGTATATGAAAGTCAGAATAATGTTCATAGGTAGGTTCTCACCCTCTACCTACCTTATGAAGGAGTCTCTCTTCTGCTGCTGTGCTGTGTGCTCTACGACTACTTAGACCCTAGAGTTTAGGGAAGAGTCTCTTGTCTGTAGGAGTGTCGGGATTACAGACATGCGCCACTCCATGTAGCCTTTTTAACTGGGTTCAAGGACTGAAATGGAATTTAGGTTGTCACTTCCCTAACCCTCCCCACAACCTGCCCTTTTTGAATCAGGTCTTCTCTAACTAAGCTGGATGGAACTTGCTACGCTGCTTATGCTGGCCTTGAACTCATACTCCTCCTGCCTCAACTTCCTGGACAGGATTATGAACCTGTGCCACCATGCCCAGATTGATATTTACAATTTCATCAGGGCTAAATGATCATCCCAGTCAGAAAAAAAGGCTACAAAAATTATAAGGGCGATGGCACAGTGTTTTGCTAACACGTCCAAGGTCCTGGGTTTGATCTCTAGCTATACATAATACGGATGTGCACGCATACATACATGTATGCATACATATATACATACACACTGGTAGATATAATTTTTTTGTTTTTTGCCCCAGTCCAGCTGATTGGAATTTAAGTTCTTGGGGCGTTGGAGCCAGGGCAGGTCTCTGTATCTTTTACTCTGTCTGGAACCTCTGGTAAGAGAAGCTGCAGCAAGAAAGGTGAAAGGCTGTCTCTGGCTTGAAATGCACATTTGGATAACGAGGTTAAGTCACTAATGAGCTGTTGTGGAATTCACACATCTGGACCCTGAAAGTTGATCATTTTCTAGTCTGAAGGTGCATACTTTGGAGTGGATCTATCTGGACCTTTAAGACAGACAGGGCACAAAGAAAGCCTTGCCTGTCATTTGGTGTGGACTGTAGTTCTGCAGCAAAGATGGATATCTGGAATCCTGAATTCATTACTGTCTGCTACAAGCTGTTCAGTCCCAACCCAAGCCGAGCTGAACTGGAAGGAGATAAATTGATGAGCAAGCTCTTGACCCTGGACCCTGGAAGGTCAGGACCCCTCTGTAGAGCTCACAACCATAAATGCTTCCTAGGTGCTTGCTCTTAGCCATCTGACTCCAGGAAAGGGCTTGGTCTTTGAAGGGACCCTCTAGAACCAGTCTGCTAGTCAGCTGTCTCTAATGCAGCTCTCACTAGTTACCCCTGTAGAAAGCTGCATGTTGTAGGGAGGACCCACCCCAGAGACTGTGGCCCCCTCCAACTGCTTTGGACACAGCAGACTCTGCCCCTCTTAAGAGATTGTCTTCCTGCACTGGGCTCATTTTTCTGCAGCTTTCCTCAATAGACTGATGTCCAACTTCCTCATTTTCTTCCCAGAACATAATGTCAGTAAGATAGGGCATTGATTCAAATAGAGCTGTCCCCAGGACTGATCTTTTCTAGGCTTCTCAATGAGCAGATAATCAGGACAAAGGAGGTAGAAGGTAAGGGAACCCATCTTAAAATTTTTGAAAATTCAGGATTTCACCCTTTATGAGTTTGCTTGGCTTATACAATGGAAAGTGGCGTTCCTCTGACTCCAGAGGCTGGATGTCCAGGAGCAAAGGGCTGCCAGGCAGACAGCTGCCTCCTTGCTGGGTCCTCACTTTTCCTCTACGTGTCTGTGACCTAATTCCTTTTATAAGGATATCAGTTTAACTGGGTTAGGGATTACTCTAACACAGCCACCTTAGTATCTTTTAAATTATGTGTGTGTGTGTCTGAGTGTGAGTGTATGAACACAAGTGTGGAAGAGAGGACAACTTCCATGAGTGGAATCTTGTAACCTACCCTGTGGGCTCTGAGGCTCTAGCTCAGGTCACCAGGCTTAGGGGCAAGTACCTTTACCTACTAAGCCATCTCACTGGCCTCAACTTTTTTTTTGTTGTTGTTGTTGTTTTTTGAGACAGGGTTTCTCTGTCTAGCCCTGGCTGTCCTGGAACTCACTTTGTAGACCAGGCTGGCCTCGAACTCAGAAATCCGCCTGCCTCTGCCTCCCGAGTGCTGTGATTAAAGGCGTGCACCACCACTCCCGGCTTCAACTTCTTTTTAATGTAAGCAGTGTTTTCAAGGCCTGTCTCCACATTAGTCCACAGAAGTCAGGACAGCATGGCTCAGTCACATTGTCAATATACTGTCACTGTTTCCTAAGCACATTTTTCTGGCCACATTGCATAAAAATATTAATTTTTTAAAGATTTATTTATTATATATAAGTATACTGTAGCTGTTTTCAGACACACCAGAAGAGAGCACCAGATCTCATTGTGGATGGTTGTGAACCACCATGTGGTTGCTGGGATTTGAACTCAGGATCTTCAGAAGAGTAGTCAGTGCTCTTAACCGCTGAACCATCTCTCCAGCCCAAAAATATTAATTTGCAAAAAAAAAAAAGATTTTGTATCTTTTACGTATAACCAATCCTCTTCAAGACTAGAGGTTAAGAGATGATTTAAAAAATGAAAATATTGCCGGGCGTGGTGGCGCACGCCTTTAATCCCAGCACTCGGGAGGCAGAGGCAGGCGGATTTCTGAGTTTGAGGCCAGCCTGCTCTACAAAGTGAGTTCCAGGACAGCCAGGGATAGACAGAGAAACCCTATCTCAAAAAACCAAAAAAAAAAAAAAAAAAAAAAAAAAGAAAGAAAATATGGGCCGGCTGAATGGGGCCCAGTGATTCTGTGACACAGGGAGAGTAGGCTGGGAGCTCTATCTTTGTTTCCAAGACTGCTCCCAGAAGTACCGACTGCTTCCTGGAGGGAAACTCCCAGCGTCCCCTTCCCACATGTTTGAGTCAGATATTGATCCCAGCTCCGGTGTGCCTATGCAGAAGCCTGCCTGTGTGGACATGCAAGTCACCAACAAGTGAAACTGTCCTTAGAAAGATTTTCAGGAGCCTGAGATCCAGTGGGTACTAGGCAGGACAGGAAACGTGGCAGAGGTGTCATGATGAGGAGCTACGCTGGGGCCTTGACAGTCTAGACCAAAAATTCTCAACCTGTGGGTGGAGACCCTCAGAGGGGTCAAATATCAGATATTCTGTATATCAGATGTTTACACTACAATTCATAACAGTAGCAAAATTACAATTAAGAAAGCAACAAAATAATTTTATGGTTGGGGGGGGTCACTTCAACATGAAGAACTGTATTAAAGGGTGGAAGGACGCATTGGGAAGGTTGAGAACCACTGTTCCAGACTGACTGCTGAGCATAAGTTCTGCATAGGGTACCCTAACATGGTAAATTCCAGGGAAGCCCCAGGATTTGACAAAGATTGTCTTGACAGTGTCTCTGTCCCAGAGAGCATCACTTTCCCAAACTGATCTGGGGCCTTAGACCAGCTAAAGGGGTCAGGCACCTCAGAAACTTTCTGTAAAACACTTTTATGGTCAGTGGGATTGATTTGAGTTGGTTAAATCCAGGCCCGTTCACAGGCATAATTGTGTTTATATTATAGGTTGGTCTCCACAGACTTAATACCAGGACATGGGAGGCAAAGGCAGATGGATCTGTGAGTTCCAGGTCAGATGGGGCTATATAGTAAGACCCTGTCTCAAAAAAAATTATCACATTATTTGGGATGTGCATGTGTGGACGCAAGTGTGGAAGAAGAGGACAATTCCACTGAGTGGGCTCTGGGGACCTACCCTGTGGGCTGCTGGGGTGGGGATGGGGCAGATATGTATGGCACTCCTGTCATGTAGATTCACTTTCCATGTGAGAGGCTAGGGCACCACCAGGTCTGCCAGCTCGGCTCTCACAATGTCCAAGTAGGATGTCTGCCATAGGCTGGATATACAACTTAATCTTTTTACAGAACCTACGATCTCCTGCATGCCAGCTGATTGCTCTACAACTGAACAATATCATCTTTTAAGTTGTATGTGTGTGTGTTCATGTTTGTACCTGTGAGCACAGGCAATCACGTAGCAATCAGAGGACCTCCTTAGAGACAGGCCCTCTCATTCCACCTTGTTTAAGGCAGGGTCTATCAGTTGGACAATCTGAGCTATCAGCAAACATGAGACCAGAAGCTGCAATAGCACAGAGCATAAAGGTTGTTGCCACATGGCTGGATGACATGAGTGTATTCCCTGAGACCCATATACCTACCTGCATGGTAGAAGGAGAAAACTGATCCTCCCGCATGTTGTTCTATGACTTCTGCATGTGCATATGTGTGTGCGCGTCTAGCCTAGAATTCAGAGGCCCGCCTGCCTGTTTTCCCCAGCACTGGAATTGAAGGTGCATGCCCACTCCTGGCAAGGTTAAGTTTTTGGAGACAAAGGTCTGCTTTATTCAGAAAGCATTTAGTACAGTCGTTTCCCAGTCACTGGGAAAGACAGCAGCACTGCCGGATTTTGCTCAATCCAGAAATAGGATCTTGCTAAGACCCTCCTGGGGGAACTAGAGCAACAACAGCTTCTAACGGAAGGTATCACTTAAGTGCCCAGATAGGCAAGGGGGCAAAGAGTGTGTCTGGGAACAGTGACCAGAGCTGACAGTTTTTTTCCATGAAAAGCCACACAGCTACTCTGTGTGGCCACTCTTTTTACATGTTGTAAATCCATTTTTTTTTTTCTAAGTGAAGGCTGAACGGACACTTCTGCAGGGCCGACTTGGCCTTGGTATACCGGCACTCTTCTAACCAACTACCCCCACCTCTGACTAAAAAAAATTAATGTTTTCTATTTGGGGCTATGGGCCACACAACTCAGGACAAGCCAGGCAACCGTGCATCGCGGGGCAGACGTCTGGTGTTTCTTACATATCACCGTGCATAGGAATCATCCGAAGGTCTTGTTTGACCGGCAGGTCATTTCCTTTGTGGTTAGTGGAGCGGTAGCTGAGATTGCTCTCAGCTAACTTGTAATCCCGAACCCATGCCCCTCCTGTGCCTTCTTAGGGAATTCCCAGGTGCTGCAGATGCTGCTGGCCCCCTGGGTTGTTCAGGCGAAGGGTTGAATTACATCTCAGGGGCTGGGAGCAGCTAGTGCCACGGAGGAGGTCGGTCCGTTGCTCCGTGAAGGTGCATCTGCCTGCTGAGCTTGCTCAGTTTTGGGTTTATTTAGGCTAGCCGGGGAGAGGGCGGTCCAACGCGGAGGCCGTGCCCTCTCAAGCTACCCCTTGGCCTGGAGTTTCAGTTCTAGAAGGCCGGTTCGGGTGGAGGAAGGTGTTAGATCTTAACAGTTAGGAGAAGCCCCTGGAGGAGGCTCAGGTGAACCACATGAGCACGCCCTAGCCGAGGAGCAGAAAGCAGGACCGAATCCTGTTCTCCTAGGGATCTCCACGGAGTTCATTCGTCGCTGGTTTCCCAGGCAATCCCGAGCGTACGCAGTCCTCTAATCCCTGCCCATTAAATTTTTCGCCGGCGAGATCGGAGTTTAAAGGCGGCTGCGCCGTAGAGCACTCCCATGGTGCCGCGCGCTGGGCGGGTTTGTATTTTAAATCCCCGCGGCCAATCAGCAGCGCGCAGGTCCTTGTAACGTTCCCAGCGCCGCGTTTGAATTCGGGGAGGAGCGGAGCAGAGCAGGACCCTCTGTACCGACTCAGCCAGGTCCGTGGAGCAACTTCGGCAACATGAATGCAGCGGCCAAAGCTGGAAAGCTGGCTCGAGCACCAGCCGACCTCGGGAAAGGTGGGGTCCCGGGAGATGCAGCTCCCGGTGCCCCAGTGGCCGCCCCGCTGGCGAAAGAAATTCCGGAGGTCCTAGTGGACCCACGCAGCCGGCGGCAGTATGTACGGGGGCGCTTTCTGGGTAAAGGAGGCTTCGCTAAATGCTTCGAGATCTCAGACGCAGACACAAAAGAGGTGTTCGCAGGCAAGATTGTGCCTAAGTCTTTGCTGCTCAAGCCCCACCAGAAGGAGAAGATGTCTATGGAGATCTCAATTCACCGCAGCCTCGCACACCAACATATCGTAGGCTTCCATGGCTTTTTCGAGGACAGCGACTTTGTGTTTGTAGTTTTGGAGCTCTGTCGCAGGAGGGTGAGTGTTTCAGTCGCAGTGCTGGGGCTCCCACACCTGGAACTTGCTGACAAAGGGGCACCGGGGTTTTGGAGTGGCCTAGAGGAGTGTTTGGGTTTCAAACTTTTATGGAAAGGCTTCTAAGCGAGGGTACTTGGCACTCCGAACTGCTGAGGCCGGGGTTCTGGGGAAACCGAGACGGGATCCTGTTGCTATTAGGGAAGGAGCTCCCAGACGCAAGGCTGCGAGTCGGTACAGGAAATGGATGCGTAAAGTGGCTAAGGAAGGGTCCCAGGATTGGGGTGCCACGGACCTCTAACTTCCGGAGTGGGGCAGGGTCGGGGGAGGGGCGGCTGTTTGGAGTCAGATCTTAGTGCTTTCAGGAAAGGGAGGGAATCTCCTGCCAGGAGGAAGCCCTGGATGGGGAGTCGAGAGTGGGGTTGAGAGAAGACTCTGGAGAGGGTCTGGTGAATGCTAGTGACCAGTGTATGGGCAGAACTATCAGAAGCCTGCTAAGACTCTCCACTCTGAGTGCCTAGTCCTAGCCACATCCAGCTGGCCACCCTTCTTGGGCTTCAGTGACCCCTTCCTCTCTCCTCAGTCTCTCCTGGAGCTGCACAAGAGGAGGAAGGCACTGACCGAGCCTGAGGCCCGCTACTACCTGCGACAGATAGTCCTGGGCTGCCAGTACCTGCACCGCAATCAGGTCATTCACAGGGACCTCAAGTTGGGCAACCTCTTCCTGAACGAGGATCTGGAGGTGAAAATAGGTGAGGTGCTGGGCCTGCGGGTGCCTGGTGCCAGGACAGGAGGGGACAAGGAGGGGACGGTGGGGAAAGAGAGATGCTGCCCTCTAGTTAGGAAGTGGAAAGTGTGTGTGGGGGCGACCACTTTCCTTGCCTTTTTTAGATGCACTGGTGTTTTTGCCTCAACTCAGTAGTTTTGAACTATAACCTAGTACTGAGCCAGACCCTCAGCCAATTTCAGGTTGGGACTTATGCTATAGAGTATGGCAGGCAGCATCTCCTCAGCTCTCTTTACTAAGCTGAAAAACTTGCCCCCTTGAGTCTGATTTGATCCCTGTCGCTTCTCCACACACTTGCCCAGCAGCAGACACGAAGATCATTTACTTGATGACCCCAGTGCATCTAATTCTGCTATCCTGTGCATTTTAAATTTCATTTATTTGTGAATGGAGACAGGATAGCTTCAAGGAGTCAGTTCTCTCTTTCCACTGTGTGGGTCCCAGGATCGACGTAGGTCATTATCAGTCTTGGCAGCAAGCCCCTTTACCTCCTGAGCCATCTTACCACCGTAACCCTGCTATCTAAAGAGGTGTGTGGGAAGCCGGCTAGGGCCAGTACAGTGGAAGGGTTCAGGGACTCTGGGGTCTCAAGCCACTAGTTCTCAATGGTCAGGATCAAAACAGAGCTGCCTGCGACCACAGACAGCCCGGGCTTAGGAGCTGAGCACCCTCTCTTCTTCCCTCTGTCTCAGGGGATTTTGGCCTGGCAACCAAAGTGGAATATGAAGGGGAACGAAAGAAGACCTTGTGTGGCACTCCTAACTACATAGCTCCTGAGGTGCTGAGCAAGAAGGGACACAGTTTTGAGGTGGATGTGTGGTCCATCGGGTGCATCATGTAAGTTGGCAATGGCCTGGGGTTCCTGGGCCTCAGCAGGGCTTTCTGAGGCTTCTCACCCATTTGACCTCGCCGTGTGGATCTTTCTACCTTATAGAAAGGCTGTTTTAGTGGACAGGCTGCCCCACATGAAACCCTGCTTTTCATATCAGTCTGGCGTAGGTTGTAGAATTCCTATAACTTGGACTTGCTGGTCCCTGAACTTTTCCTGCTGCCCCTTGGTGCTCACTAAAAGAATGCACAGATCCAAACCATCAACACCTGAGGGCTTGTTAAGAATTCAGAGTTTTAGATCTGAACCTGGGTTTAATACAATCCCTGCCTGTCTTTCCATGGAGCATCGGAAGTTTCGCTGAGTGCTGAAGGGAGAACTAGGCCAGCAGAAAGGCTGGCGATAGGCAGAACCTCCCCCACCACGGTGGCCTGTGGTGAATAGCAGTGGCCTCTGGGGCACGGGGAGAGTCCTCTGTCACTGCAGGCCAGAGCCGGGCAATTCCAGGCCCCTTGGTACACAGGTGTTGTCACTTGCATCCTTCTGAGGGCTTGTCCCAGCCTTTGGTTGCTGTGTCACTGGGCTGACTTGGAAAGCATCCCCATCCATTCCCAGTTAGTGAGTCCAGCACAGCTCCCTTCCTATGGTTCCCAGACAATGACTTCTGCATTTGGATTTCCCTTGGAGTTTGAACAAAAAAATTCCTTCTTGCACCCCCAGGTATACCTTGCTAGTGGGCAAGCCACCCTTTGAGACCTCATGCCTAAAAGAGACCTACCTCCGGATCAAGAAAAATGAATACAGTATTCCCAAGGTGATGACTACACTTCATGTTTTCATTTATATTCCAGCCAAAAGCTATTCACGGAGCCCATCCTGGGGACAGAGATGAGTCAGTCCTACCTCTAGTATAATCACAGAGAATGGTGTATGTCTGATGCTGGCCCACACTGCATGTTGACTTTGCACATCAGATTCTCCTGCTCTGCCTCCCAAGAGCTGAGATTACAGGCATATGCCACTATACTGTAGAGGCAAGTACATTTATGGTGTAGTGGCAGGCACTCTACCAGAGCCCCACGCCCAGCCCATGTCTTTAGGATCTTCCTGAAGGGGATGCAAAGCAGCGGGAGAAAAGGAGGGAACAGGGGCAAACACACTCACACCTGGAACATGGACCATCTCCATCCAGCTGTGCTGTGCCTAACAAAGGAAGTGGCCGTACTCTCATAAAGTAGGCTTCCCATCTGCAAAGTGGGAGTTTCCCCACGGGCTTCCCAATAACAAAATAACAACCTCCCTTTTCACATCCAATGGCATAAATCCATTTGAAGGGATAAGTCATTTCTGGGGACTGGGTTCACATGGGGACAAGTCAGTTTCCTTGACTTGTACATAGAGTAGATAATGTCCCAGAAGGTCAGCTCACTGCAGACAGCCTGGACTGCTGAGGTATGGTCCTGGCTTTATTAGTGAGGCTATGTATATTCTCAGCTGGGGCACTCCTGTTTCCCATCTACAAGTGAGGCCTAATAGTGGAGATGCACACACCTGTAGTCCTAGCACTTGGAAGGCTGAGACAGGAGGATTGCAAGTTCCAGGATAGCCTTGGCTATATAGTGAGACACTGTCTCCTTTCAAATTATGTAGAGGGAAAAGGAGAAGAGAATCCTTTAGATGTTTTTGTGAGGGCCAAATGAGTTACTGTACAGAAATAAATAAGTTACATGGAGTTAACGCTGTGACTGACAGGCCTAGGTTTCATCTCATTAAGTCATTCTGGTGGGGGGATTGCAGGTGTGGTGTACCCTGTCCCCATTTAATAGGTCTGCCTTGATAGGCCCCAGAAAGCCCAGGTTATTTGTTATGGGTGGAATCAAGGGGTTGAAGTAGTGTAGTCTTTTAGCACAGGTCTTGGGACCTGGGTGCTCCTCTTGGTGGTGGTGTTTGTCTGAGACAGGATCTTACTGTGTAGGCCTGGCACTCAATATGTAGACTGAGCTGGCCTTGAACTCAGAGAGATCCATCTGCATCTGCCTTACAAATGCTGCGATTAAAGGCTTGAACCACCATGCCAAGCTTGCTCCTCTTGTACATAATAACTAAATGTACTTTGAAAGGGCGAGCCGGTGTGGGGGGTGGGGATTATCTCAGGTTAGTCTTGAGTGCCAAGTGGCAAGAAATGATCCTTCCCATCAGGATTGCTAAAGCTGGCTGGAGGGCTTGATGGAGCTCAGGGCCACTGAGCTATGATATGTTACCGACAGGAACAGCTGCCTGCGGCCTGGGGTCCCTGCGGCATCTCACTTCAGCTCTGCCTTTCCATTCCAGCACATCAACCCCGTGGCCGCCTCCCTCATCCAGAAGATGCTTCAGACAGACCCCTCTGCCCGCCCCACCATTCACGAGTTGCTCAATGACGAGTTCTTCACTTCAGGCTACATCCCCACCCGTCTCCCTATTACCTGCCTCACCATCCCACCAAGGTTTTCAATCGCTCCCAGCAGCCTGGACCCCAGCAGCAGGAAGCCTCTCACAGTCCTCAATAAAGGTAAAGATCGGTCTGGGTAGAAGAGAGCCCAGGTTTCCAGGGTTCCTTTCTCTGGGTGCATGTGCCTTATTGCTGTAACCTCCATAGTCGGTCCTATCTGAGTCTGGTCCCCGGGCCCTTTGCCCTGTGGCCGTGGCAGGAAAACCTGACTGAATCAACCCGTTGGGCCCAGGAAGGAAAAAATGAACTGAGCACCAAGCCCAGGAAATTCTATTTAAAGAGTAAAGATCCCTCTTGCATGGCTTGTGGAGAAAGCTGAAAGTTTTCCTGTGCATACACGGAGCAAGCCCTGGTACCTGTCCTCAGTCCTCACGGTCCTCACTCACAGCACTCCCAGTGCTGGTCACCCCATGCACCCGTTGTTCTTCTTCATGTTTTGTTTTTCAAGAGAAGTCTTTCTGTCACCCAGGCTGCTCTTAAAATCAGTCTTCCTGCCTAGGGCCCTGCTGAGTACAGATTTGCATCAGCACCTCCTGCTTTGGAAAAGTCACTACAGCAATTCCAGGAGTCTGCCTAACTCTTGCAGTAAATTATGCATCTTTTTTCAAAACTATAGCATCCCTTGCCCCTGCTTAGATAGCTTTTGTTTCTAGAGCTCTTTAGAGACCAGAGTTTCTCTGATTCATTGTTTTTGTTTTTGTTTTTTTTAATTAATTAATTAATTTATTTATTATATGTAAGTACACTGTAGCTGTCTTCAGACACACCAGAAGAGGGCATCAGATCTCAACACGGATGGTTGTGAGCCACCATGTGGTTGCTGGGATTTGAACTCTGGACCTTCGGAAGAGCAGTCAGTGCTCTTACTCACTGAGCCATCTCACCAGCCCCCTGATTCATGTTTTAATATTTCTTCACCACTGTTTACACTTATAAAAAGGTAGAGGGGTGAGTGCCCTCCTAGTCCGCTCACACTCTGTTGATGCATCATCAGCCCTTCCTTCCTTCCTTCCTTCCTTCCTTCCTTCCTTCCTTCCTTCCTTCCTTCCTCTCTCTCTCTCTTTCTTTCTTTTCTTCCTTCCTTCCCTTCCTTCCCTTCCTTTCCTTCCTTTCTTTCCTTTCTTTTTGTTTTTTGTTTTGTTTTTTTGAGACAGGGTTTCTCTGTACAGCACTGGCTGTCCTGAAATTCACTCTGAGGACCAGGCTGGCCTCAAACTCAGAAATCCGCCTGCCTCTGCCTCCCAAGTGTTGGGATTAAAGGCGTGCGCCTCCACTGCTTGGCCTGTTTCTTTCTTAACTGCTTGAGAATGAGCTTTCCTCGCTGGTAATGCATCTGTACCAGCATCAACTCTGAGCACTAATCTCACACTGTCATAGCAGTTCCTTGTCTTTGTCTTTTCTTTCTCTCTGTTTTTTGTTCATTTGTTTTTTGAGACAAGACTTCACTATATAGGCCAGGCTGGCCTTGAATTCAAGAGATCCATTTGCCTCTGCCTTCCAAGTGCTGAGAGCAAAGGTGTGAGCCACCTTGCCTGGCAGCAGTATCTGCCTTTCTGTTTTTTACTCTCTTCTCTCTCTCTCTCTCTCTCTCTCTCTCTCTCTCTCTCTCTCTCTCTCTCCTCTCTCCCCTCTCTCCCCTCTCTCTTCTCTCTCTCCTCTCTCCCCTCTCTCCCCTCTCTCTTCTCTCTCTCCTCTCTCTCTCTATCTCCTCTCCTCTCCTCTCTCTCTCTTCTCTCCTCTCTCTTCTCTCTCTCTTCTCTCTCTCTCTCTCTCCCTCCCTCCCTCTCCCTCCCTCTCTCTCTCCTATTACCACACTGACTCAGGTTTGCAATCCCCCTGCCGCACCACCCACAGTGCTGGGCTTACAGGACTGCCACTTCTTTTATCATCATCATGTCTTATTTGTCCTTAATATATTTCATTAAGAGCTGTGTCTTTGAGAGTAGCTTGTTCTCTGTGTGGATTTAGTATAAAACTAGTGTTCAGTATAAAATTCTCAGTTCGTCTGTTTCAGTTAGATTTCCATTTTTAGGCAAGTGGCTTAGGATGGCTCAGTTTCGTTTTTGGTGCTTTGAGACAAGGTCTTGTGTTGTCCAGGTTAACCTTGAGTTCCTCCCAAGTGCTGGGATTTCAGATGAGTGCTTCACCCCTGACTCAATGACTTGGTTTATTTTGGAATAACTTCAGTGCTATACAAAAGTTTTAAAAACAAAATAAAGCTGAATTCCTGTGTACCCTTCACCCAGCTGCTTCCACGGTCAGCATCTCCCTTAAGCATAGCATAATTACCAAAACTGAAGTGTTAGCTACAAGGTAATCCCCCGCATTGATCCACCAGATCCCCACTAGACCCCCAGAATGCAAGTCAGCACCTCACATGGCAGTTAGGGACCTTGGCTCCTTAGTTTCCTCCAGCCTGTGACAGTCTCTGGGTTTTCCTTATGTCTTGTGACCTTGACATGTTTAGAGGGTACTGATGGATTGACATTGTATTTGATGCTTCCTCAGAAGTGCAGTGAAGTTCTGCATTCTGAGCAAGAATGCTGTGGAGTGTAGAACGCGCTCTTTCTCGCCTGCAAGAATTCATGCTGACACTGAAGGAAACGTCTGTGGCAATCTTTATTATTGAAGATAATCTAAAAGAAGGAAGGAAGAAAAGGGGGGAAAAGAGAAAAAGAGGGAAAGAGAGAGAGGGAGGAAAAGAGAAAAGAGAGGAGGGAGCCCCTGGAGGGCTCACT
>LR749500.1:229477-266882 GCA_902729485.2 Mus minutoides
GAGGTAGCCCTGGGCAGCGTGTTCCCATAGGATTGGCTGCAAAGCCATAAACCCAAATCGCCCCGGGCATGGGCTCTGTGACTCGCGCGCTTTTACCCCAGGACAAAGCACATTCCAAGGATCATATGAGAGAATGCTGGATGCCAGCGCCATTTCTAAATGGTTAATGCTGTCAGTGCTCAGAGCGGCTCTCTACAGTGGAGGGCTTTGTCAGGGAGACAGTGTCTCTCCTGCAGACATTGTTTCCTTGGTAATTAATAAATAGCTTACGGGAAGTTGTTTGAAACTGTAGGGCCCACCAGTTTTAGTGGTAGCAATTATTACTGTAATTTTAATTTTGTTTTCCTTTTTGAGACTGTGTCTTACAGTAGCCAAGGACAACTTTGAACTAATGCTCCTTCTGCCTCTATATCCTGAGTGCTAGGATTACAGTCAAGGATGGGCTACCAGGCCTAGTTCATGAGCAGTTGAGAATCTAATTCATGTCAGAGGTGTATGTACTGAGTCCAGCTCCCTCCCTTTCCTTTCCTGTAGTGCTGTACCTGGGGGATTCCTAACTTAGTTGGTGGTGGTGGTTAAAATACTGCTGTTTTGTAAGTATAGTAGTAGTAAAGAAAACTGTTCTGTAGACAGTCTTCAAACTCACCCAAAGGTAGAGAACTGCATTATCTGTCCCTGGGTTGTTTATTTCTCTTTCATTTCCAATAGCTAAATTTGGACAGGCTTGATTTTACATACTCTATTCTATAAACACTTATTTTTGCTAGGTTTTATTTTTTAACTGCTTATGGGTGTTATGCATGTATGTATATATGTGCACCAGGTCCATGTTTCATAACCTCAGAGGCCAGAAGATGTTATTGGATCCCCTGGAACTGGAGTTAGACATGATTGTGAGCCACCACGTGGGTTCTGGGAACCAAACCCGGGTCTTTGGCAAGAATAGCAAGTGCTTCTGAGCCATCTTCCAGCCCCTTTTTGGCTAGTTTTAAAATCAGATCCTGAGCCAGGCAGTTGTGGCGCACGCCTTTAATCCTAGCACTTGGAAGGCAGAGGCAGGTGGATTTCTGAGTTCCAGGCCAGCCAGGTCTACAGAGTGTGTTCCAGGCCAGCCAGGGCTATACAGAGAAACCCTGTCTTGAAAACCAAACAACAAACAAACAAACAAAAATCAGATCCTGAATATTTTCACACTTAAGTGTTTTTTTGTTTTTGTTTTTGTTTTTGTTTTTGTTTTTGTTTTTTTGAGACAGGGTTTCTCTGTATAGCCCTGGCTGTCCTGGAACTCACTCTATAGACCCAGGCTGGCCACGAACTCAGAAATCCACCTGCCTCTGCCTCCCGAGTGCTGGGATTAAAGGCGTGCGCCACCACCGCTCGGCCACCCTTAAGTTCTTAATGTAGCATGATGGTTTGTTTTTTTAATTGAAATTTTAAGAAAAAAAAATGTGCTGTTTCACAGGAGAACTAGTCCATGCTAGTTTGGGGAAACAAACCAGCCAAGTGTAAAGCTCGCCCCTGGCCACCGACCGTAGCCAACTTAAAGTTTTAGTGTGCATCTCATTAGACCTGGGCAGTTTGTAAGCACACAAAAGCAGAGGCTTACAGTGAAAGGCTTCTGGGGCTTTATTTATTTAAAGGAATCGACCCGCCTTTCCAACTTCCTGGGTGCTCCCAGTGCCCTTCACTCTGAGTTGGTGGAGTTTGAGTCACTGGTGTTTTCAGCTTGCCTCCCTGAGTAACAGCAGCAGCTGCTGTCCTGGAAAGCTAGGCTGTTAGGTTAGAGACCTCTCAGTATACACCGCATGCCTGTCACTCACACTGGTGCTGACTGTGTCCCCACATCGGTGATAGTGAAAAAGTTCTAGCTGTCGCCGAAGTCCTGTGCTCCTTCCCCTAGTTTTGTGTCTGTCCAGTGACTTGAGTTTTCTTCTCAGACGTGGAGAACCCCCTGCCTGACCGTCCCCGGGAGAAAGAGGAACCGGAGGTCCGGGAGACAAATGAGGCCATCGAGTGCCACCTTAGTGACTTGCTACAGCAGCTGACCAGCGTCAACGCCTCCAAGCCCTCAGAGCGCAGGCTGGTGCGTCAAGGTGAGTGCTACAGGGGTCTGCATGCCTGGGGAAGGCAGGGCAGCTCAGTGCGCAGAGCACTCATGAGGGCCCGGACCCACATGATCTTTGCTTTGCCCGTTTCTTATAGATCAAAATCCAGGTGAGTTAGCCTGACACCCACCGCCCCACTTAGTGTTCCTTCTGCCTACCTCTACACCATCTTGTCCTGTAGGTGGCTGGTAGGCCATCTCTGCATCGCTGAACATACTGCTCAGGGAATTAATGCCTCCAGAGACTCAGATCAGCTCCAGCCTTATGGCTTTTGTACCCAGTGTCCCTGCCCTGACACCCGCTGCCATGACTTCTAAACCTGACTTAATTAATTCTCTATAGCATTTCTCCCAACACATTCATGTCTTTGCATCAGGGACTTGTGTACAGTTTTCTAGCTTTTCTAGCATCGCAGGCAGGGGTTTTCAGTCAGCTGTCTCTCATCACTTTAATCTGGGATACTAGGCCTTCTACCACCCCCAGGGTGGATGATGGAGTGGCCTGGAGTCTGTTCTTCTTTCTTCTTCATCCCTGTGGCTGGAACCCGGGCTCTTCCAGAAGCCTGTGGTTTTCTTTCCCTGTCCACAGCTCCCACAGCTCATGGGCTACAGTAGGCCTAGAGTACAGGGCTCATGTGATGAAGTGGGCCTTGGCATCCTGGGCTGCAGTTTTCCATTTGGGTGCCAGGTTTGTACTGTCAGGCTCCTCCTCGGGTTTCATAGGGTGCCTAGTGTACTCCCCTGGCTGCTTGGAAGGAAAGGGGACGGGGCTGACCTAACCACTGTTCTGTTTCTACCCCAGAGGAGGCTGAGGATCCTGCCTGCATCCCTATCTTCTGGGTCAGCAAGTGGGTGGACTATTCGGACAAGTATGGCCTTGGTAGGTGTCCCAGAATGTGGAATGGGCAGGGGGGGATGGTGTGGCTGTGGTAGCCAGAGGGAGGGGGGAGAGGGAGAGGGAGAGAGAGAATGAGAGAATGAGAGTGATTGAATTTCAGGCCTTCTGCATGGTAGGCAAGCACTGTATTACTGAGTTCTTCCAAGGCCTTCGCCTGCCTCCTCCTGCCTTTCTGAGATAGCCCTCCACTTGCCACCAGGTTACCAGCTGTGTGACAACAGTGTGGGGGTGCTTTTTAATGACTCAACACGCCTCATTCTCTACAATGACGGGGACAGCTTGCAGTACATAGAGCGTGATGGCACAGAGTCCTACCTCACTGTGAGCTCCCATCCCAACTCCTTGATGAAGAAGGTGAGTCCTGGCTGCCGAGGGGGAGCATGGCAGGGTATGGGGCTGCCGAGGGGGAGTGTGGCAGGGTATGGGGCTGCAGAGGGGGAGCGTGGCAGGGTATGGGGCTGCCGAGGGGGAGCGTGGCAGGGTATGGGGCTGCAGAGGGGGCCAGGCCCTCATTTTGGAATCCCTCCTCCCCCCAACTTTTCAAACTAGATCACTCTCCTCAACTATTTCCGCAATTACATGAGTGAGCACTTGCTGAAGGCAGGGGCCAACATTACACCCCGGGAAGGCGACGAGCTGGCCCGGCTGCCCTACCTACGAACGTGGTTCCGCACACGCAGCGCCATCATCCTGCACCTCAGCAACGGCACCGTGCAGATTAACTTCTTCCAGGTGTGCCGGGGCAGGACGCCATGCTTGGGGATGGTGGTGCTGCTGTCTCCTTCACCAGCGGGCCGCCTTCCTCCCCTTTGCCCTCCCTCCCCCTTAGGCACCTGTTGAGATCTTTCTTCTCTCGCTCCCTCCTAGGACCACACCAAACTTATCCTGTGCCCCCTTATGGCAGCGGTGACCTACATCAACGAGAAGAGGGACTTCCGAACATACCGCCTGAGCCTCCTGGAGGAGTACGGCTGCTGCAAGGAGCTGGCCAGCCGCCTCCGCTATGCCCGCACCATGGTAGACAAGCTGCTGAGCTCGCGCTCCGCCAGCAACCGCCTCAAGACCTCCTAGGTCTCTCTCCTTTGGACTGGTGCCCCTTCACTCTGTTAGCCCTGAGCCTGCACTGTGGGTTCCTGGGGGCTGCTGTTCAGTGCCCCTGGCCCTGGGAGCTGGGCAGAAGCAGGGCCCCCTTTGAAGGGGTTGCTGTATGTAAGTTATTTTGTACATGTTTGGGTGTGGGTTTACATCAGCTTCCCAGCCCTCGGCTCACTGTATAAATATTTCTATTAAATTGGGACTGCTCTTTACTTAGCTTTATATATATTAAAATATGTACATCTCTTTCTCTCTCTTTCTTTTTGGTCTTGTATTTCTTCGGGGTCCCCTGCCCCCAGAGTTTTTTTGCATTGACAGCCTCGGCCCCTTAGACTGCTGCCCATCTTTTCTGACAGACATTCCTGAGGCCAGACTGAGCCACAGGCTCAACTCCTTGGTCCGCCTTTGGAGCCTCTGGATGTCTCAGCTCTTTGTGGCATCTGGCCTCCTGGCTTCCAAAGCTGGTGGGTAGTAGGGCAGGAAGAGGCTCTCAGAAGCGCAGGTCCTCATGGCGCGGTGAGTGTGTAGCAACAGCCTCGGGAATCGCTGTGTGAAGTACTGGATGAAGCCAGCAGGAAGTTGGCCTAGTGTCTGGCGCACCTCAGCTGGGAGCTCCCTGTAGTGGTGCTTCTGGGGATGGGCGGGACAAGGATCCTGGCTCAGCTGTGGCAGACCGTCCCTGATATGTCCCACCCAGGCTCTAGAACATACCTTGTTCCTCATGGCACGGAGCAGGTCTCGAACTGATGTCCCTTTGTATGACCGGAACCTTTTCAGATCTGCAGGCAGAGAAATGAGCTGCAGAGGTGTTTCCCCTGGGTCTCTGCCCCTCAGACCCACCCAAGTGAGGCCTCTACCTGCCTGCAGAGGGGCTGAGATGTGCTTGTGCCAGTCTTCCCGGACCACCTTGTAGCTTCCTGCCTCCAGCGCTGTCACGAGAGGCCCCTGATCTGGTTCCTTCTCCAGCCAGTCACTGACATCCTAGGACCCCACAGAGCGCCTGAGCCTTGTGGCCAGTATCAGACCTCAGGGCCAGGAGGCTAATAATGTGGCTAATGTTCGAGTAGCAAAATGTCTTAGGGTGACCAGGGCTATGGCCTCCTGGAAAGTATGGCTTCCCTATGCCCTGCTTCAGTGCCACAACCCATCTTGGAGGAAGCATTGTTGTCTCTGTTCTACAGGTAGGCAGCCTGCTCAGGTGTAGTCCCTTGCCCAAGGTCACACATTGGAAGGATTATCTATATTGACATCACAGCATGAATGACTGAAGATGAGAGTGGACTGCATTTCCATAGAGGGACAGCTAGAACAAACGGGCACAGATCCCAGGGTCTGAGGTGACAAGGCTCTGCTTTCCCACAAGAGCCACTCTGCGTTCCCTTTGCTTGTTCAGGACCTGTGGTGTTTATATGAGAATATCTTCCACAGGCTCATGTGTTTGACTGTCCAGTCCCCAGTTAGTGGAAATGTTTGGGAAGAGATTTAGGTGTAGTCTTATTGGAAGACATGTGTCATTAGGTGTGGGCTTAGAGATCTTGAAAGCCCACACCAGGCCCAGTGTTCCTTTCTTGGCCTGCAATTTTGGATCAGATGTGAGCGCTCAGCTACTACTGCAGCGTCATGTCTGCCTTCCACCACAACACAAAGATGATAATCTGAGTCTCTAAGCAAGTCCCCAATTAAGTGCTTCCTTTATAATGTGCCTTGATCATGGTGTCTCCCCACAGCAATAGAACAGTAAGACAGCACCCAAAAGCTTGGGGGGGGGGGCGCTTCCCAAGATCATCTAACCTGGAAGAACTGGAGCTCCTTAGCTCTGCTCCAAAAGAGGGGGTGAGCCAGTACCCATCCTGCTGAGGGCCGATCCTGGGGCAGCAGGCTCAGCATGGCTCTCACTAAGTCCAATGCCGTAACCTTGTCTGGAGGGCAGAGGAGAGGATGGGTTATACGTCCTCAGTCTCAGGCCTGCTACCTCCCATCTTTGCTGGTTCTCACCATGGGTCTCTTCCTGCAGATGAGCCAGACAGGGGTCCCCTGAGAGGATGTTGGCCTGGCGGTAGAGACTCTCTCCAAAGGGGTGGCTGCCACCGGAAAGCACGTAATAAAACACGCAGCCTGCAGAGAAGATATCCACAGCGCTGGTCTGGGGGCCAGAGAGAAGGGCATGAGAAGGAGAAAGTGAGTCTTGCTAAAGTCCCTCTGAACCTGGAGATGGGGGGGGGGGGAGAAGCAGGGGTCAGGGGTTGTTGAGACCAGGACTCAAGAGATGGTTTCTTTGCCCTTGCTGAACTTCTGGTCACCTTCTTGTAGAGAGTTACAGGTAGTGGAAGTGAGTGAGGTTGGCCACACACAGAAGGGATCAGAGTGAAAACCTGTGACCTGATCACCACTGACTGTCACAGGAAACTTCCAGGATGGTACAGTTGAATCTTTTCCAAGTGCATTTAGTAATCCGGGGACGGGGCAGGGCAGGGGGTTTCCCCAATGTTAAATACTTCGTCTACACTGGTATTGGGCCCTACATAAGTGATTAGGTCAGGACAGGTAAGAGGCGGCATCTTCTTTTTTTTTTCTGTGTAGCTTGAACTCAGGGTCATCCTGCCTCGGCTTCCTGAGTGCTGCAATTACAGGCTGCTGTGCCCAGCTCGTAGGCATGTGGGTCCCTCAGTGCTTGTGAAGCCTGGTGAAGGTTAAACATTTTCTAAGTCAGGCACGGTGTTTGTAATTCCAGCACTCAGGAAGCTGAAGTGGGAAAGCTAAGAGTTCAAGGTTGGCCTAGGTTAGGTAGTAAAACCCTGTGTCAACAAGGTCATTGTCATGGTTTCCCAACTCGGGGTGGTTGTGATGGTTTGAATAGGTTTGGCCCCTTTAGACTCATGTGTTTGAATGCTTAGCCCATGGGGAGTGGCACTGTTAGGAAGTGTGATCTCACTGAAGTAGGTGTGTCACTGAGGGCGTTGGTTGGCTCTGAGGTCTCTTAAGGCTCAAGCCCCAATGTGGTACCAGATCCTCCTCTTGGCTGCCTCTGGAAGACAGTCTCCTTCTGGCTGCCTTTGCATCAAGATGTAGAACTCTTGGCTCCTCCAGCACCGTGTCTGCCTGCACTCTCCCATGCTTCCCACCACGATAATAATGGACTGAACCTCTGAAACTGTAAGCCAGCCCCAGTTAAATGTTTATAAGAGTTACCTTGGTCATGGTACCCCTAACTAAGACAGTGGTACTGCAATGTAACTGTCAAGAGCCAAAGGTCCCCGGTGTACTGTGTACTGTGGCATGTTTAGCGGCATCCCTGGCCTCAGAGGATGTCAGGGATGCTTTCTTCCCAAGGCAAGCAGGCCAAAATGTCTCCAGACATTGCCTAATATCTTCTTAGACCCTGATGGAGACTGCCTTAGGGAAAAGGGGATAGATTATCCCCTGGGGGCTCTTTCAGAGAGAAGAGGTAGGACACAGTGAAAGCCCTGTGACTATCGGGCAGACTCACCGGGCTGTCTGGGGGAAGCTGCAGGAGCTCTGGTGCCATCCAGCCTTCTGTGCCGGGAATACCAGAATGGAGACTGAAGCTGCAACGGCCAGCAGGCAGCTTCTTGCAGAGGCCAAAGTCAGATATGACCACTCTGCCTTGGCCCTGGCTGTCAGGCCCAGCCATGAGAATGTTGGCCGGCTTGAGGTCTCGGTGTACTACATACAGGAAGGGAGTGGAGAGAGTGAGGGATGGCCAATGGGGAGTGGCAGGGAGCTAAGGACTGGAAGTAAGATGGTACCTATGTGTAAGGAATGCAGATGGGCCAGGCCGGACATCATCTGCTGCAGCACCATGGTGGGCTCCAGGCCCCAGCGGTCTAGGTCTGGGCTCTCAACGTACTAAGATGAGGGAGGGATAAAATGTCACTCTCCAGTCCAAGTCCTCCTTTCTTACCTCTCTGGGCTCCCACCTCACCTCTTGCAAGGAGGCCTGGCAGAGCTCCAAGGCAATGTAGTGGAACTGGGGACCATGCTCTGTGCAGAAGTATCGGAGCACGTTGGGGTGGCTGTCAGACTCTTGCAGCAGCTGCACCTCTCGCCGGACCAAGCCGAAGCACTCTCGGAGGAGCCTCTTCACAGCTACTGCCCGCCCCTCAAACTGTCCTCTGAGAGATAGTCCAGGGGTGGGGTTGCAGGGTTCAGAGAGCAGATAAGAAAAAGAGTGGGGACCGATCCTCACATCTGGGAGTCTGGAAGGATGCCTGTCCTTGGGTTGTTGTCAAAAGGGTGATGGATGCAAGTGATGGAGCCTGTAGCTCCACCTGCCACTCACCGGAAAACAAAAGTTCCTCCTGCCCCACGGCCCAGCACATCCTTGGGGTTGAAGGAAATCTTCCCCACCACGGTGGGCTGCCCTGCTCCTGGGAGGGAAGATATTGTCCTCTCAGTGATCTCTGCCTACTGTCATCCTCCCTGCCTGCCTCTGCCAGCTACAGTCCAGACCCACCCACCATCTTGACCATTGTCCAGACTTCCACCCTTCTGAGCTGGGTGTGCTGCAGTGGCTGAGAGCAAGGACCCACATGCTAGACAGATGATTGCAGTGGCTGGTGCTGCTGTTGGTGAGGTTAGGCAAGTGCCTCAGGGCTGACAGTGATGGCACCTGTACCAGTGTGAGGAACAGGTAGGCCCTGGAGGAGGGAGTGGGTGATGTTGCCTGTCTGACTCCACTTTGAGCACTTTCTGGCCCCTGATGCTTTCCCTTCTTCACTCTGCAGTCATGATGATTTCAAGTTCAAGGACAGTGTTAGCTGGGTAAAGAGCTCTAGGTCAGCTGGGCGTGGTGGCGCACTCCTTTAGTCCCAGCACTTGGGAGGCAGAGGCAGGTGGATTTCTGAGTTCGAGGCCAGCCTGGTCTACAAAGTGAGTTCCAGGACAGCCAGGGCACACAGAGAAACCCTGTCTCGAAAAACCAAAAAAAACCAAACAAACAACAACAAACAAGAAATATCCCCGTGGGCTTGAGATGTAGCCCAGAGAACTTTCCTCTCAGGAGGGGCTGAGGCCCAAGGAAGAGGAGGACATGGGTGAATACTGGAGCCTTAAGCTAAGAGCCAGGCAGACGTCAGCTTAAGTGAGTGGACAGCAGGTGGGAATTTGGCCTGAGGAAGCAGGGAGAACAGCGAAGGGAGATGCCAGCTTACAGAAGACACTAGTCCAGCTCAGAGCCAAAGCGCACAAAGCACCAACAGATGCACCGGCCATACGCCCTAAGCACCGAGGAGACACCAGTGGGCCTTTGGCCATACGCCCTAAGCACCGAGGAGACACCAGTGGGCCTTTGGCCATACGCCCTAAGCACCGAGGAGACACCAGTGGGCCTTTGGCCATACGCCCTAGCACCGAGGAGACACCAGTGGGCCTTTGAAGGCTCAAGCTAAGGATTAAAACAAGAAACACTGAGAGGAACATCGAAACAAAATCAAAACTACACCTAGGAAATTTACTGCAATCATTACCAAAAACATTATTTTAAAAAAATCATTGCTGGGCAGTGGTGGTGCATGCCTTTAATCCCAGCACTTGGGAGGCAGAGGCAGGTGGATTTCTGAGTTCGAGGCCAGCCTAGGCTAAACAGAGAAACCCTGTCTCAAAAAAAAAAGTTATAAAAAAAAAAGTATTAACATCACCTAGGGTATGATTTTTTTTTTAGACACATATTCCAGGCTGGCCTTGAACTTCTGATCCTCCATCCTCCATTTCCTGAGTGTAGGGATTATATGTGAGTACCACCATGGTTGTTTTATGAGTGCTAAGGTTCAAACCCAGTGTTCCATGCATACTAGGCGTGCATTCCATAACTTAGGTATGTTCCCAACACTTACTTGCTAATAACGATGGTAGAAGTGCTCACAATGTGGTGATGCTGTGAGGTGGGAGTTTGTACTCCCACTGGACCACTGAGAAAATAGATGCACGCAAAGGGAACTATCTAAAAGATAGCTGACCACAGATTGATCTACACATAGTTCTATTCACAACCAGAGACCCTGAAAATGATAACAATACACTTGAAGAGACTGTCCCTTACTGATCTATCCTGCTATCTGTGGTCTCTGAGAACTCAACTTTGAAATCAAATTATGTTCACCTGTTCTTTTTCTCTACCTTTGACTCCCCAATTTTGTTGACTCAAGTTTACCTTTGAGGTCATGGGCTGGCTGGGCTGGCTCTGAGGGGCTTTGAAATCTCCTTTGGTCCTGTAGGATGTCCCTTGAGAGCTGTCCCTGAGCATCCTGTGAGAGGTCAGGAGGACCAGCAGGTGCTGAAGGGCTCTGCTGCTGCTGCTGCTGCTGTAACATACAGGTTTTAGTGGGTGCCAGCCTTCCTCCTGATGGACCCCACACCCTGCTAGAGTTGGGGTTCACAGTAGAGCTTGGATTCACAGAGCACAGGAGCAGGGCCTCCTAGGAGGGAGGCAGAGGCAGCTGAAGGTGGGCAAGCGGGAAGCAGAGTTCTCTCTAGGAAGACTCTAAAATGAACAATGTCAGGATGTTGGACTTACCTGCCTCATCAGGTAGAGGACCCAGGCTCCCAGGAGGAGGGCAGTGAAGGTAGCTGCTAGCAGGTCTTGGGATCCCAGCCCTGGATAAGAGGTTGAAGCTTTCTCTTCAGGATGTAGTTCTAGATCCTCCCTCCTCAGGTTTAGGAGCTAGGAACAAAGCAGGTTTCACTTGTGGTGAAAGCTTTCTCCTGTGAGGAAACCCCCAAATCTTCATCACTGGGTCCAGGGCAGGGCTTAGCAGAAGGGCTAGGGAGGGGCTGTGTGATGAGCTATATTGTGCTGTCCGTGGTTCTGAAACATCATGGCACTCAGGCGAGTTTACCAAACCTAACTGAAGACCAACATCTTTTTGAATGTCATTAAAAGCCTCCACATGCTGGAGGCTTGAAACTATGAGGTTCCCCTCTGGAGATTAGGGATTTGTTGTGACTGGAGAAAACTCCTCGGTAATTTGAAAATCATTGCTTCTTCTAACCTTGAGCTACTTCCTAGTGCTTCTCCAATCTCTCCCGGGAGAGCAGGCCTTTATAGTTTTTCTGTTTTCAATTTCTCACTTGATGAATATTTTACAATGTTTACACTGAAGAGTAAGGGAAAAAAAACCTGGGAAGTATGCTTTGTGATTTAGGAAGCCAATATCATTTTGACATTTCAAACATGCTTGGTAGTAGCAGCAACAAAATGTTTTCTGGTAACTTCCATGAGATTGACTGGAGGTACAGGGGCTGCATGCACATCTTCTCGGTCCACTCTCAGCCCCTGCCATCCCAGCACTGACCTCAAAGAAGACAGGTGGAGCATGGAGGTCCTCTGAGGCTCTTGTCTCAGCAGACCCTTTCCCTGGGGTGGGATGAACCCGCAGCATGGTGGTGTGCAGGACTGGGGGAGGTTCGTGGTATCCTAAGTGTCAGGAATAAAAGCCAGAGTGTTGAGGGTACATAGAAATTGGGCTTATGAGTCTTTTATCGTCATCTACTTCAAGTTAGAATCAGGGGGCCTCACCAATGAGTAGCCACTGGCTGGGGAGGGCCACACTGCCTGAGGGGTATCTGACAGCAGTGCTGGGTGAGCCCTCTCGCTCCCCTGAGACTTGGAGTGTCACCTCATCTGTTGTGGGGCCGTCCAGGGGTGCCAGGGTCAGTCCACGGGGCTATCGCAGAAGATGGAGAGTCACATGTGCAAGAAACTCCTTTTCTGCTCTGCCCCTCCTTGCAGCCCGCTCATAGACCCCCTTCTCACCACGAGGGCCACCCCAGCGTGGACCAGTGCTTTAGAGACATAGAAACCAGCTTCTTCTTTCCCCACATACAGTGTCATCCTAAAGGGAGGGGAAGGAGAAGGTTGGTGGGTAGCTTCCGCATGACTTTACCCATGTCCTTTGTATTTTCTTCCATATTGTCTCTAGAATTGACCATGTGACTTGCTTTAGCCAATGAGACTCATAGAACACAAACATAGACTAGAATGATGCTTGAGTGTTGGGAGTTGCCCTTCAGTACTGTTATCTAAAGGCCCGAGACTACCGGGTAAGGGAGCCTACTCTCCCACAAGGGTGAAAGACCTTATGGTATATAAATGAAACATTCCACTTGACACCTCCTCAGCCAAGTGGTCCATCAACTACTAGATAGGTAAACTACTAGATATCCTGGACCATTGACTCCACCAACTCACAGGATGATTTCAGAGAAACAAACAAACAACAAAACAAAACAAGGGCTGGTGAGATGGCTCAGCGGGTAAGAGCACCCGACTGCTCTTCCGAAGGTGATAAGTTCAAATCCCAGCATCCACATGGTGGCTCACAACCATCCGTAATGAGATCTGGCGCCCTCTTCTGGAGTGTCTGAAGACAGCTACAGTGTACTTACATATAATAAATAAAAAAATAAATCTTTAAAAAAAAAAAACAAAAAAAAAAAACCAAAACAAAACCGTACCTGGATGACAGAATCTTGAAAAATAACAAGTGTCTATTGCTTTTAAGCTACAAGAGTTGTAGTAGTTTGTTGTGTAGAAAAACTAACTAATGTACAATCTATAACATTTTCTCAATGTATGGCTCATTTTTTTAAAGATGGGGGGATCTTTCTATGGAGCCCAGGCTAGCCTCAAATTCACAATGCTCTTCCAGCAGCATCCTGAGTGCTGGGAGTATAGATATGCACCACTACACCTGGCCCAGACCTCAGTAAGAACTCAGTCTTTGCCAAGTGGTAGCTCATGCCTTTAATCCCAGAATTTGGGAGGCATAAGCAGGCATATCTTTGAGAGTTTGAGGACAGTCTGGTCTACAAAGTGAGTTACAGGACAGTCAGGGATGTCACACAGATAAATCATGACAGAAAAAAAAGAATGAATGAACGAATGAACTAATTTTTCTGAATTGGAACTCATCGTCTCTCTCTTCCTCTTTTGATGCTCTGAACTACTGAAAATGAAAGCAGCCATGAACTTCTAGAAGTCTTTGCCTCCTTGCTTACAGACTGAACTCTCTAACCATCCTGGTCCTCCTGCTCTCCAAACCCCATCCCTCTCTATCACCCTCTACCTAGTACCCCGAGCTTTGCTGCCTACAGCATC
Organism: Mus minutoides; assembly: GCA_902729485.2. Lineage (NCBI taxonomy): Eukaryota > Metazoa > Chordata > Mammalia > Rodentia > Muridae > Mus > Mus minutoides. Next base: position 242,690 of record LR749500.1, read on the forward strand.
ATCTTTATCAATGTAATACATTGTATTTTCTACAGGTAGGGGTGTTTTGCCTGCATGTATGTCTATACACTCCACACATGCATGGTGCTCACAGAGGCCAGAAAGAGGGCATCAGGTCACTTGGACCTGGAGTTACAGATGGTTGTGAGCCACATGAGTGCTGAGAATTGAACCTGGGTCCTTTGGAAGAGCAGTCAACACTCTAAGTGCTGTGCCAACTCTCCAGCACCTGTGTGTGGCGGGGGAGGTAGGGAAGGCGGGGGTGGGGGGAGGAGTCTAGCTGGCCTCAAAATCACAGAGATCTGCCTGCCACTGCCTCCAGAGTGCTGGGATTAAAGGTGTGCGCCACAATGCCCACCTCACAGTGTCATCTCTTTTTCCTAAACTCATTCTGAGATATTCAGTCGTATCTTTACCCTTATTTCACTGTGCTATGATTGCCTTTTATATGTCTGCCCCCACACTAGACTCTGGGTTTCCTGTTGGCAGGAACACTGACTCTGTCAGACTCTCAGAGCCCAGTAAATGGCTAGTATACAATAAATTCCCAGTTATCTTTTGTGGAGCAAATGGAATGAACGGGCAGTCCCTGACTTTTCCAGTCTGTGTCTTGGGATGGCATGAGAAAGGGAGGCACTTAAAGTATTGAACAATCAGGTCAGTATTGGCATCGACAGACCAAAACAGGATGAAACCTGGAGGACCCTCCCCAAATGCAATCATGCTAAACGTTGACTATCCAGGAGTCCTAGGGACACTTTCTTGACACCTCTGATTCAGTTGTATTGGTGGGTCATTATGATTGGGTATTCCACTGGGGCTGTAACACCTCCAGAAACTCCCTCTATAGATGGCCACTTACAAAAGCTGGGTGTCTAAGGAAGAGAACTGGGTGGCTGTATCTTGGTAGCTGGAGGCAGGAAGACGGATGTGGCCCCAGCGGAGGACAAGGAAATGTAGGGTGTCCCGAGCCAGTGTGAGATGGGGCAGCTGGTGCAGACCATCCTGATGCCATGTGTAGATCCCTGTCACAGGCACTCCCAGGTCCTGTGTCCACAGCACAAGTCCACTTCCTGGATCCACAGTGAGAAGCAGGCCCATCCCACAGGATGTCAGGTGGCTCATGTCTACCGAGAAAGACAGCTGGGGAGATGTCAGAGAGATCTCATGGGACACACCAGAAAGCAGCTGGGGTGGGGGCTTATTCATGTGTGCAAAGGTCATGGAGGGTGCTGGGACATAGGAAGACCAACCAGAGTCTGTTTCAAACAAAAAGGGATTGGTTGGGGTCCTCCAAAGTTGGCTCATGTGTGTCTGTGAGTCTGGGTCATTTGAGCGAGTTAAGACGAGAGATTATTTGAGGGAGAGATTTTAGGATGCAGGTTGTCAATCAGGAACATTGTCAGACTGATGTTTATTAAGGTGGGTCAAGTAGAGTGGCTCAGAGGTTGGTGGGTCCTTTCAGAAGAACTTGGAGTATGAAGAGGTCAGTTAGGAGCCTTGGCAGGTCAGTCATGTGTCAGAGTTACCTGCATAGTGCCCCATGAAGAGTCGAGAGGTCAGTTAGGAGCACCTGTGAGGTTCCTCAGAAAGTTGAGTAGGATAGATATAATATCAAGGGTATAATAGCAAGAGAGATATTGGGAGTTATACAAGGCCATCTGCAAGAGTCAATCACCATGCTGAGATCAGTTAGGATCTAACAGGATTGCGCAGGGTGTTGGGGAGGTTGCTTGGGGGTCCCTTAAGATGCAAGGAATCATCTTAGGCTACCTGGCTGGGGTCATTTGGGGAATGGAGAAGTTCAGATGTATTGCTCAGGCTATGTGATCATCAGAGTCATCCCAGGTCATCTGTTAGGCTGTGTCATTCATCATGTGAGGGGACAGTGGATCAGTGGATCAGTATTTGCTAGTATTTGGTCCTGATGTCACTCAGGGCTTCCCAGGTTGGGGACTTGCTCCAAGGTAAGGCTGTGAAAGGTGATACTCACATTTCCCAGGTGAGTCATTCACGGGGAATGCTGAGTAGCGGCGATAGGTTGTGTTCCAGCGCAGGGCCGGGGTCCGTAGGTCATGCATGGAGACCGTGTACTCTGTGTGTCACAAGCAAGGCTACCAGGAGAATGGTCATGTGGTGCTTCCCAAACCCGACTGACTCCAGAGTCTGTCTTTCTTGTAGGACTGGATATATCTCAAGCATTTGAATTGTAGGTCTGATGACCAAGCTCACCACTAGCTCCTTGGTCAGTGCTCAGTAAAATGTTTATTAGTGATGGTCAGATTGACTGGCTAGCCTGACCTCAATTTAGATAGCAACTGTCAAGCCTGGACAAAGGAAAAGAGGGAGGGCTTCACAGATGACGAAGGGAGCATCTGACTTACGTGTTCGGCCAATGTAGAGTTGAGGAGTAGAGAGGCCTTCGGTGGTCAGTGTCACCTGAGTCTCCCCTGACTCAGGGTCCACTACAAACCAGGCATCTTGTTTCCGGCCTGTGGAGGAGGGAAGTGGGTCTGAAAGTGTCATGGTGGTGTAGGAGAAGATGTGTGTGCCCTTTTGTTCCTGGCCACATTGTTCTGACAGGACTTAGGTCCCCCTTCTTACTAGCTGGATTTAGCCTCCAGGGGATGCAGAGATACTCACCTGTGTAGAAGACACCATCCGAGCTGCGACAGGGAGAGGCATGAACCAGCTCTGGGATGGTGAATGGCAGCTTCTGAGAGGGAAAAGGTCTGAGAATGGGTAAGAGCAGAAACATGCACAGCACACAGTGTGCCACACTCTCCCAAGGCTCACCGGGCACCTGGCCTTTCCACTTCCCAGGAGAGGAAACTAGCTCGGAAAGGACTAGGAGGTCAGCTCATGGCACTCGGGATGACCAGCCTCAGAGGCAGCACCCTCAGTCACTTTGCCATAGAGCCTCTTAAAGAACTGCAGAAGATTCCACGCTGTGTGCCAAGACTCCACACGATTCACTGATTCCACCTGATGACCTCCTCCAAATAAATAGATACACACACACACACACACACACACACACACACACACACACACACGGACAAACAGACATACACACCCACATACTCACACACCCTCCACATAAACACAGACACACATGCAAGTACACACACATATAAACACATACATACATGCATATAAACACACAGATACACCCATACATACCACGCAAACCTACACTTACAGAAGATTAAAAACTCAGTGGCCATAAAAGACTCAGCAAGATCGAGGAGCTCTTTGGACTCAGTATTGGTGAGTGTGGCTCAGTCCTTTGCCCTCCTTTGCCCATCCTCTGTCTCTCTGTCTCTCTGTCTGTCTCTGTCTCTGTCTCTCTCTGTCTGTCTGGAGGCAGGAGTCAGACCTGAGTTTGTATTATGTGCGTGAGTTCCCTGTATTCAGGTTCCCTGTGGGTTTTGACACAGGGCACAGGACGAGATGAACACACATAAACTACCATCTTTCAGAACCAGAGCCATCCAGCCAACTCGCACACTTACGAGCAAATGCAAGGCTAGCAGAACTACCCAGATGGACCGTGGCTAATTATGAGGGTCTTTTGTTGTTGTTGTTGGATTTTGTTTTTGTTTGTTTGATGGTTTTGGTTTTACATCTTTGAATTTGTGGGTGATATGCTAACCATACAGTTTTCACCTTAACGTCCCTAGAGTCCTGGAGAGATGCCCTATGATATACTCAGACCTCTGACATTTTGCTCTGTGGACACAGCCAGACTTGCCACTCTACACACAGCATTTTTACAATGTTCAGAGCCTTGCCTTGCAGCTTCCAAAGACATACCACTCTGACATACTGTCCTTTCATCCATTGGCTCTCTGGCTGATGGATTTTGTTTGATGGTTTTGGTTTTACATCTTTGAATTTGTGGGTGATATGCTAACCATACAGTTTTCACCTTAACGTCCCTAGAGTCCTGGAGAGATGCCCTATGATATACTCAGACCTCTGACATTTTGCTCTGTGGACACAGCTAGACTTGCCACTCTACACACAGCATTTTTACAATGTTCAGAGCCTTGCCTTGCAGCTTCCAAAGACATACCACTCTGACACACTGTCCTTTCACCCATTGGCTCTCTGGCTGATGGATTCCTGCCTGGACCCATCCTGCGCAGTGAGGGGAAACATACCATGAGCCCCTGTTGTTTCTGGGTCCCCAAGATGTACAGGCTGCCATCAGCTGGGTCAGAGAGGAAGGCCATTCTGTGGAGCAGAGAGGGACATGGGGAAGGCTAGGTGCATGGTCCTGGTTTCATGAAGTTCTTTCCCCTACACCTTCTCAATCGTCAGAGCCCATCCTTGTGGGAGGCACCTTGGAGCAGCAGGAGTCCTTTCCACATCAGTTGAGACTCTTCCTAACTTCTGATATACTCCCAAGTGCCCCACCCCCCCCAAACCCTCACCCAACTATGGCTCCCCTAGCAACTCTTTCCATAAGAGGCCCCAGTTCACTTACTCTGTGACATACATTGGTCCCTGGATGATGGGGTCTGTAGGGACAAAGACATGGAATCAGAATCTCTTTTCGACTCTGTTGTAAAGCATGCTCAAACTCACCAAGTGTTTGCCCTGTGCCAGATACAGAGCCTAGCAAGTGGCAAAGGCTCTGCAGGCAGTCTCTGCCGTTCCACTTTGCCCAAGTTTACAGATCGGAGGCAAAGCCATTGAGGCTCAGAGAGATGAAATGATTTTCCCAAGTCTACACAGTTGGTAAGTGGTGAAGCTGCCTACAGACACTGGCTTGCTGGGATCCTAGTGTTCATGGTGTGAGTGTGTGTGTGTGTGTGTGTGTGTGTGTGAGTGAAGGTCAAAGATGTCTTCCTCAATTGCTCTCCACCTTCCTTTTCTTTGGGACAGGGTCTCCCACTGAACCTGGAGCTCACTAATTTGGCTAGGCTGGCTGGCTAGGACGTCCCAAGGACCTTTCTGCCTCTGCCTTCCCCCTAGGGCTGTGGTCCAGAAACACACTGTTGTGGTTGTTTTGCTTTTGTTCTATGTGGGTGCTGGCAATCCAAACTCAAGTCCTCGGGCCTGTGTGGCAAGCACGTTAGTAACTGAGCCATCTCCCCAGCCCTTTAGGACTCTTGTTCCTCTCTTCAATGCTAAGGTGAATGCTCGCTCCCCGGCACTGAGAGACCTAAGGTGTTCCTTGCTTACCGTCCTTCACTGTCCACTTCAAGTCCCCTGTCTGCTTGTTCAGTGCATGGAGACTTCCATCCAAGGTAGACACAAACAGAAGGTTCTCTGGCCTGACGGATTGGACCTAGAATGGGAAACACAATCATTTTATCTGAGGGCTCCAGGACCACCTTGCCTTTGCCCCAGGCAACCAGACTTTTCTGTTTGGAGAGACAGAGAGGGGAAGACAAATGAACTTGGTCTTATTAGGGATTTGAGGGGGGGTCACAGAGCAAGCTGGGGGAGACAAGGGGACTTTGACTTTCACTTCCTCCCTTTCCCCCACATCTTTCTGTCTTCCAAAATAGACCAAAGGTGGGAATGTGTTGTATGCATCAGTGTGAACTCCTGGAGCTCTCTGGCTGTCTGGTTGAATGAATTCTTCTCAGGTTTAGCTATAGAGCCTGTTTCAAAGGATAAGGTGGAAAGTAATGAAGGAAGGATACCCAACATTAGCTCATTAGGTTCTGCTTTCTACGTGTGTGTGTGTGTGTGTGTGCACCTGCCACTCAACACTGGGGTTACACTCATACCCACAACCATAGGCTTTTATGTGGGTGCTGGTTGGTTCAAGCTCAGGTCATCATGACTGAGTGGCAAAGAAAAGACCTTCCCTGATCCATACAGCTTTCCTCTGGGATGGGAACTATGAGTATCCCCATTGCACAGGTCAGGGAGACTGAGGCACAGGGCAGTCAGGAATGGCACAAATGGGATGTAGAGTCTCCTCTAAGGTCTGATTTCCTTCTCCTTAGTCAAACGTGGGCCTGTTTTTGGAAGACCCTTTCTGCCTCCCCAGACTGGCTCAGCAGCTTTTGGTGCCAAGTTCTGTAGTCCCCCACTGATGGCTGCAGGAAGGAGGCCTGGAGCTACCTTACATCTGGCACTACTGGGCACGCTTACCAGCTCTGGCCCTCCTTGAGCAAACAGGGTGAGGCCGAGCTCAGGGCAGGAACCCTAAGATCCGGGTGGCCCAGCCGCACCCCTGCCAGGGCCACATCCTGCTTCAGGACCCTTGGGTCTTGGGTGTAGCCAGTGGTATTTGCTGGAGAGTCAGGAGCCCACCAGCTATCCTCTCTCTTTTGGGCCTCAGTCTTTCCATCTGCAGCTTGACAGAGAGATGGGCCAGAGAAAAGGCTGCCTTCTGATTAGCTGACTCCAAAAGAATTTCGTTTGGTCTTTACAGTGCTTAAAGCATTGCTTTTAATTATCTTTGTGTTTTTTTTTTGTTTTTTTTTTGTTTTTTTTGTTTTTTTTTTGTGAGACAAGGCCTTCTGAGGTAGCTCTGCTGTTGGCCACGTAGAACAGGCTGGCTTTGAACTGTTGGCAATTCTCCTGCTTCTACCTCCAGAGTTTTGGGATTAGAGAAATGTAATACCATGCCCAACATTAACAGCTCTTTTTAAAAAACTCTAACTTTTTATTTTACTTTATTTTTTTGTTTTTTGAGATAGAGTTTCTCTATGTAGTCCTGGATGTCCTGAAACTTGTTACATAGACCAGGCTGGCCTCAAACTCATAGCTATCTGCATGCCTCTGCCTCCTAAGGTCTGGGATGAATTAAAGGCTGGAATTTTTATTTTTTTTTTAATTTTATTTTTAAAATTCATATTTTCTAGGTTTTCCAGAAATGTCAGATCTGGCTACATCCAACTCCCATTATTCATTGGCAGTTATGAGCCTGAGTTAGAGAGGGCTCCCAGGGTCTAATCTTACGCTGTCCCTTTAGCTGGAGGTGAGGGGCAAAGAAGGTGAAGGGACTTCAGGTGGAGTGGACACTTAGAGCCCAGGCTGGGCAGAGAGAACACATTCACTTCCAGCAGGCAGGTCGGAGCAGATTTCTAAGCGTAGGGAAGAGCGGTCCAGACACGCACAAAGGGAGGCAGCATCACAAAGAGTCAGAGACTGAACCTGGGTTCATGGCCAGTTTCTCAGCGGAAGCCCCAAAGTGGATCATCCTTTCCAAGGAAACTGGATCCTCAAGCGGCTTTAGAGGCCAGACTTCACGTTTACTGTCTCCTCCCCACGTGCCCCTCCCCCTCATTCCCTGTTGCAGAAGAGGCTGAGCAGGTACATCTCCCCAGCCAGGTTGTAAGAGGCATCTCCCCAAGTTTATGAGGGGTTCACTCACTAGGGGTCCTTTTGGGAGTCCTAAGCCTAAGGGAAAGAGAAAGAGGAGCCCCTACTGACCAGCTACACCTCCAGCCCCCCCTGGCCCTGTGCTCACCTGTGGATAGAGTTTCCCCAGCAACGTCACAAGCTGCAGCAGGAACCCGAGGGGAGACCACAGTTGAAACCTCTGGACTGGTTTTGCCATAGTCTGAGGGGAACCACAAAGTCTCCATCCAGCTCCTTCTCCTCCCTTCGGTGCCTCGGGCAATAGCAGAGCTCTCTCCACGGGAGACTCCGCCCCCCACCCCCTTCAGGGCCAGCTGGCAGAGCAGTCCTAGCAGAAACCTCACCCTGTGGTGGACCCCGCCCTTTCCATCGCACCCACGGTTCACCCAGTCCCCTCCACCTTGGCACCAAATGTGGACAGTTTGAGTTTTACTGGGAAGGATTTTTACCAACTGGGGCTGACGCTAGAGAACGTGCCTAGGTCTGTGCTGACTCCTTTTTTTTTTTTTAATCTTTATTTTAAAAAAATTTATCTATCTTATTTTATGGTGTGTTTTGCTTGCATGTATCTCTGTGTCTGACATGTGTACTTGGTGCCCAGGGAGGTCAGAAAATGGTGTTGGATCCCCAGGAACTGGAGTTAGGGACAGCTGTGAAGAACTACTCTGTAGGTACTGGGACTAGAACCCAGAACCCAGGTACCATGCAAGAACAAGCGCCCTTAACGCTGAGTCATCTCCCCCGCCCCAGGGCAAGGCTCAGGCCCAGAGCCGGGACTAAAATTCAAACATCTTACCTCAATGCTTGCGCTCTTTATTATCTTATTAATTCTTCACATGACATGTGGAGATGTTAGCACTGTTACCTCTGAAACCCAAAACACTGTGTGTCCTTCTACTCCAGACTACTGTGCACCATATCCTTCAAACCCCTTTTCCTCCTACCCGCAGCTACAATCTCGCGCATCTTCACCTTCCTTCCTCAAGTTTCAGGGGGACAGGTCTTTTCACTTACAGCCCCTTTGGCCTCCCCTGAGATAATAACCATATATATGTATATGTACACATGTGTGTGTGTATGTATATATATATATATATATATATATATACATACACACACACATATATGTTTATATATGAATAAGTTCAGTTATATATTCTGCCATGCATGGAAGCATTAGGATTTGAGTTCCAATCCCCAGCACCTATGTAGAAAAGACAGCGGACCCCTGTTAACCCATCTGGTGATCTGTGAGACACCTTGTGGAGAAGTGATCAAGGGACACACCTTGACATTGACTTCTAGCCTCTACATGCATGCACAAGCATATGCACATGTCCACATACACACATGAGCACATTTACACATACCGCATAGCACAGACACATGAATGAAAGCCAGCTTAGATGTTACACGAGACCTGGAAGCTTGTGATCATGCTAACCTGGTATATGCAGAAAGATCCTATCTCAAATGAAGTGGAAGGCAAGGTCCCAGCCGATGTCCCCTGAAGTGATCGTGGTATTATTGGGTCACAGCTCTTGTCCTCGATTTCTCTGTTGCATAGATCTTCTTTCCCTTCTAACTCTTTCTCCTTCTCTGTCGATGTCTCTCTCTTTGTCTCTGTAGTTATCTACCTACCTATTTATTGTTTATCTATCACCTACTTATCTCTTCCTTAATCTGTTGAAGGTTGCTTTAATGGAATGTCATAAACTAAATATCTTAGTTATTGTCCTATTGCTGTGAAGAGACATAATGACTGTCTTAGTTAGGGTTTCTGTGGTTCTGATGAAACACCATGACCAAAAGCAAGTTGGGGAGGAAAGGGTTTATGGTGTATACTTCCATATTGCTGTTCATCATCAAAGAAAGTCAGAGAGAAACTTAAGCAGGGAAGGAACCTGGAGGCAAGAGTGGATGCAGAGGCCATGGAAGGGTGCTGCTGACTGGCTTGCTCTCATGGCTTTGTTTGGTGCTTTCTTATAGAACACAGGACCACCAGCCCAGGGATAGCACCACCCTACTATCAATCATCAATTAAGAAAATGCCCTACGGGCTTTCCTGCAGCCTGATCTCATGGAGCCATTGTTTGTTTATTTATTTATATTTATTTAATGTATGTGAGTATACTGTTCCTGTCTTCAGACACTCCAGAAGAGAGCATCGGATCCCATTACAGATAGTTGTGAGCGCGACTATGTGGTTGCTGGGAATTGAACTCAGGACCTCTGGAAGAGTATCCAGTGCTCTTTAACTGCTGAGCCATCTCTCCAGCCTGAGTCATTTTCCTAACTGAGGTTCCCTTCTCTGAGATGATTTTTAGCTTGTGTCAGGTTGACATAAAACTATCCAGCACAATGACCAAAGCAATTCTTATAAAAGAAAGGATTTAATTGTAATTACTTACAGTGTTAGAGGGTGGTCCCATGATCATCATGGCAGAAAGCAAACAGGCATGGTGCTGAAGCAGTAGCTAAGAGCTTTCCGGATTCACAGGCAGCTAGAGGGACTGGGCCTAGCATGGGCTTTTGAACCTCAAAGCCTACCTCCAGTGACATATCTCCTTCAATAAGGCCACACACCCTAATCTTTCCCAAAGAGTTCCATGAACTGGGAACCGAACATTCAAATATATGAGCCTATGGGGGCCACTTTCATCCAAACCACCATACTAGGTAAATGACAAAACCAATAGAAGTCTATTTGGAGGCTGAGAGTGAAGTTCAGTGGTAGGGCCCCTGCCTGGCATGCCCAAAGAGGCCATGAGTTAAATCTCCATGACCATAAGACAGGGGGAAATATAAATGTTCTCAGCAAATCTTGCCTGGTCAGTCCTTCTTTCACACCTAGATTTATACGCTGTGTTCTTTGATAACTCCAAAGCCAGATATTTTCATTTCTATTACTTTTTCATCTCTTCCCTGTAAGCAGCCTCTGTTGAATTTTTTTTTTTTTTTTTTTGGTTTTTCAAGACAGGGTTTCTCTGTCTAGACCTGGCTGTCCTGGAACTCACTTTGTAGACCAGGCTGGCCTCGAACTCAGAAATCCGCCTGCCTCTGCCTCCCGAGTGCTGGGATTAAAGGCGTGCGCCACCACACCCGGCTTCTCTGTTGAATTTGAGAAAGGCTTTTTTTTCCTACAGGAGAAAAGGAGCTCTAAGGGGGGGGGGGTGGAAACTGTACATCTTTTAACTTTGGTCTCTCCAGGATTACAGGCACAGAGGAAAAACATCGAGGGGAAGGCAGGATAGTAACACAGGGCGCTCAGATTCCAGGACGTAACAGGAGTGGAGCTTGGGTCTTTTTTTCTAAATTTTATGACTTTTTTTTTTTAGAATACATATGACTTCATCATCACGCATGTGTGAATCATTTACTCCAGTTCACTTCTAATTCTCACTCTAGGCAAGTCAAATCCACTACATGAGAAATATTTGTTTGAGACAAGGTGTCACTGTGTGGACCAGGCTGGCCTCAAACTCCCTGAGATCCATCTGCCTCTGCCTCTCAAATGCTTGGATTAAAGGTGTACACCTGGAGAGAAGTACTTCTTTTTTTTTTTTTTCCTTGTTCCGGTCAACCTCGCTCGCTCTCCCCGCTCGCTCCGGCCAGCCCCACTTGCTCCGGCCGCCCCCGTACGGCCCCGCTTGTCCCAGCCAGCCCCGCTCGCTCCAATCGGCTCAGCTTGCTCCGGTTTGGCCCCGCTCGTTCCGGCCGTCCCCGTTCGGCCCCACTCACTCCGGCCCTGCTAGCTCCGGCGTCCCCGCTTGCTCCGGCCATCCCCGTTCGGCTCCGCTCGCTCCGGACAGCCTGGCTTGCTCCGGTTGGTTTCTCCGGTCCAAGGATTCATTTCTTATTATTCTTCATAAGTACGCTGCTGACTTCAGACGCACCAGAGGAGGGCGTCAGATCTCATTACGGGTGGTTGTAAGCCACCATGTGGTTGCTGGGATTTGAACTCATCACCTTCGGAAGAGCAGTCGGGTGCTCTAACCCGCTGAGCCATCTCACCAGCCCGAGAAGTACTTCTAATGTTAGTACATTTAACACAACAACACAAATGCTCAATGTAGAGGCTATAAAGCGCCAGCCCAGCCATATGTAGTTTCTAAGGTGACAAATTGCTTTTGCAATAAATTTGCAACTCCTGCGGGGTTAAGGGGATGGGCTCTGCTCAGCACAAAGCAACAAACAACTCTGAGGTAGTATTTTTTGTTTTAAGGCTTTTCCCGACTCAATGTGGTTGAGTGTTTGCCTGCCCCACTAGCATGCAGTACCAGCAGGGGCCAGAAGAGGGTGCAGGATCCCTGGAACTGAGTTACAGTAAGGCAGTATCAGCCTTACTGGGTTAAAGCCACCACATCGGCGCTAGGAATGGAGCCCAGGAAGTCTGTAAAGAGCAGTTCAAGCCCTAACATCTGAGCCCTCTCTTCAACTCCACAGTAAGTGTTCCAATGCACGTATGCCATATGTGTCTAAACCAACATGTTGTCTGTTCCTTAATTTCTTCATATTCAGAAGTGTGAGCTCCTCCCTTCCTCGTGGTCCTTCATCAAATGTGCAGCAGGTTGCTGTAAGCTGTGGTTGCCTAATCAGGCTCTGGAACCTCAGTGTGCACGTTTTCTCCAGAGGTCTCAGGCTGTTAGACAGCCAGGTTATCCCTGGTCACAGAGAGCCTTGGTTTGATCTGAGAAAGCAGAGCCTGAGGACTGGATCCTGTTCCTGTGACACATGGAGAAGAACTCTCTAGAAGGCCATGAGGGAGTCATGCTACCCCAGCCGAGGACCTCTGAAGCACAAACGTTGGTTGCTCTTTGTGACTGGGGACATGCCTTCTGCTCTCTGATGCTATCTATTCAGTCCCAGGCAGGGCTAAGTAACATGGTCCCAACTGACCTGAGGCAACCAATTCTCCCAAGAAGTGGACTCCCATGAGCCCATAGCCCACCTGGGAGGAGTTGGGGCCAGATACCAGCCAGCAAGAGTCATTTGGGGCTATGATATGCCTGGGCAGTATAAGCTGATCTCAGTGAGGATTCAGGCCAAGCAGAAACCAATGAAGTAATGTGTTGGTTGTTTTATGTCACCTTGACACAGCTGGAGTCATTTGAGAGGAAGGAACCTCAGTTGAGAAAATGCCTCTGTAAGATCCAGCTATGCGGCATTTTCTTAATTGTGATTGATGGGGGAGGGCAAGCCATAATGAGCAAGCCAGTTAGCAGCACCCCTCCATAGCCTCCGAATCAGCCTCTGCCTCCAGGTTCCTGCCCTGCTTGATTTCCTGTCCTGACTTCCTTCGGTGATGGACTGTTTCCTAGAAAGGTAAGCGGAATAAATTCTTTCCTCCCCAAGTTGCTTCTGGACATGGGGTTTGATCACAGCAATAAACACCCTAAAATGAGTGGCATGAAAAAGTAGGATAAAGGCAAACTCGGGGGTTAAAACCGAGCGAGCTAAGAAGAACCGCGGGGTCACAGGCGATCTGACATCCATTTGACCTTGGTGTCTTCTTTTCTCCACCTCAGGCCTCTAACGCGGTGGTAATGCTGTTTTCTCTCATGGAACAAAGGATACACCTACATTAGCCACAACAACTAAAAGTAGCTGCATTAGAAGAAATACACGGGCCGGGCGTGGTGGCACACACCTGTAATCCCAGCACTTGGGAGGCAGAGGCAGGCGGATTTCTGAGTTCGAGGCCAGCCTGGTCTACAAAGTGAGTTCCAGGACAGCCAGGGTTACACAGAGAAACCTGTCTCAAAAAACAACAAACAAACAAACAAACAAACAAACAAAAAAAAGAAGAAGAAATACACGGTTTCATCCTTCTTTTACACCATCCACCACCATACTTTGAGCGAGACTGACCCCATCCATCCACCAGGAGCTGGACACGTGACCCCGGCAACCAATAAGAATTCTCGTGCCCATTGAGCTCAGTGATTGGTCTACGGGGAGTAACTCCCCTATCCAGGCAATCAGGAATTGTCGCCAGAGTTTTGTTGGATAATCTATCAGAAGAACACTGCCCCTTTCGGTGTGAGCCGGTTCTGGTTCTTTGGCCTGTCGCCCCTCAGGCATCTGAGCTTCCATGCCTGCCTCACCCCTTGTGGCGAACCGGGCTAGGCTGTAGTGCTAAGCAGCAGGGCACGTGGTTATGATCCTGGTGAGTTTGAATCTTATTTCTATCAGCCACTTGTCTCTTTAGGGTAGACTGTTTAACCTTCCTGAGCCGGTTTCCTCCTCGGTTAAACAAGGGTACCTCTCTCTGTTCACAGGTTCAGAGAATTATGTAAGACAACTTGAAATGACAATCTCTGTATTTCTCTCTGCGTCACCCATCTCCCTGTACTAGCACTGGAATTACTGGTGCTTTATGCTATACATCAGCTTTTAAGTCTAGGGATTTGAACTCAGATCCTCACGTTTACATGGCAATCGCTGTTACTCACTTTGTACTACGTGAACCAGAGAAAACCTGGGGCAGCCAGATGGGACTGAATTCCTTCCACTTGACAAAGGGAGCTTAAAATAACAGTTATGCTGGTATCCAGACTATGCATTTGTATGAAGTTGTAAAGACATGAGTTTAAGGGCTGGGGTGGCGCTCAGTGGTTCTTGTAGACCATGTATGAGGTGCTGGCCTGGGGGATCATCCCAGCCCTGGAGCAAACAAACAAACAAACAAACCTAACAAATGTCATGCCCCTCTCTGCACCAGAGTATGTGTCCTAAAGTGTTCCTAATACTCACCTAGCCAAATGTCTGCACCATAGATTCAAACGGCTGTGGAGAAGAGAGTGGTCAGATGCTCAGGAGCTGAAGACACAGGAAGTTGTGAACTCCCTGATACTGAACTCAAGACCTCTGGAAGAGTAGCAAATGCCCTTAACCACCGGCCGTCTCTCCAGACCCCGGAACATACATCTCTGATGAGCAGGCTCAGACATTTTTCTTGTCATTCCTGAAACAACACAGTAAAACAGATGTTCACATATCATTTACACTGTACTTTATATTTGGTATTATGGACAAAGTAGAGGTGATTTAAGGTGTATATGTATAGGTTATATGCAAGACCTAAACCATTTTTATTATTAACTTGAGCTCCTGTAGATGTCATCATTATCCCTGTCGATCTTGGAGTCAATGTTGTGGACACCGAGGGATGACTGTACATACATCGGTGGCTTTTAAAATGGAAATAATATTAGAATCGTAAGTGCTATAAAGAGAGCATACTTAGGAATCAATTTAATTAGAAAGGCACAGGGTTTACATGAAGAAGGTTTTAAACATTTATGAAGGATTTAAACTACGAACAAGTGGAAAGATGACTTCCCGGTGTAGGGAGGCAGCATAATTAAAGCCTCAATTCTCACCAAGTTAGAAAACAGCATAAGGAAATTCTTAGGGAATTACATTTATTAGAGCTACAGATCCCCGGAAACAGTGAACGATTTCTGGGTGTGTTGGTGTATGCCTTTTGTCCGAGCACTTGGGAAGCCAAGTGAGTTTCAGGCAAGACTGGTCTACGTAGCGAGCTCCAGATCAGAGGGCCTTGTCTTGTTAGCTATCACAGCATAGAGTGAAGCTACAATATTAATATAATTTTAGCGTACAAACTGGGCTAGGACAGCTAGATAAATACTTATGCTTGCACAGGAAGTGTCCTAAAATGAAGCTTCTGTGTTGAATTGTTCCCCACCGCCAGCGATTGGGTTCCGAGGGCTTTGCTCTAGCAAAGATATTATTAACCCATTGATGTGTTTGTATTGTATGGTGTTACTGGGGAATAGTGGAGACTAGGAGGTGGAAGCACTTGGAGGAAGTTGGTCACTGCAGGTGTGCAGTGTGCCCTTGTCCCACCCCGTCCCTTTCTGCTTCCTGGTTGCCGTGAGGTGAGCAGCCTTCCTTGACCATGCCCTTCTCACATGACATTCTACCCTGCCACAGGCCTTAAAGCAACAGAGTTGGCTAAGTGTGAGTTGAAGCGTCTGATGATGAGCCCACTTTCTTCCTCCCTGTCTTAGTATCTTTACCTGTCATTGTGGTAAAGCACCCTGACAAAAGGGACTTGAGGGTGGGGGAGAAAGGGTTTATTCTGGCTCACAGTTCCAACGTATAATCCATATTGAGGGGAAATTATAGTGACAGTAGCTTGAGATAGTTGGTCATATTACACCTATAGTGAAAAAAACAAAAACAAGGACTGCATACATGCTTGTGCCCAGCTTGCTTTCTCCACTTGTACATAGTCATTCACCTACACAGGGAATGATGCCACCCACAGTGGGCAAGTCCTCCAACGTCAGTTAATGAAATTGAGGTAATTTCTCATTGACATTTATATTTGCTGTCCATTGCTCCATAGCAATTGCGGGCTGAATGATGAGACTGAGTGAGGTATGTGCCTGTGATCCCACATGGGAAGCTGAGGCAGGAGGAGTATGTGTTTGAGACTAGCTTGGGTTATATAGGGAGATTGAAGCCCCTTGGGCTGTATAATGAAACCTTTTCTGCTTATAGAACAAGAAACAGACAGAACCAAACAACAGCTATTTTAGAAGCAAGAGTATGAGCTTGGCTCAGTTAGGTTCTTGTTTAAGAGCTTCACAAGGCAGGATCCATGGTGTATGCCAGGGCTGCAGTTCTTAAAATGGCTGAGTAGGGAAGAAGCCACTTCCAAACTCCCTCTTGTGGTTGAAGGCAGATTGCATTTCTTGTGGACTGTTGGACTAAGTTCCGCAAGAGCTGTTGGTTGAAGGCCATCCCCTGATCTTTGCCGGTGGGACTTTCTCTTGAGGTCCCTACCCCCTTCACATAGCTGTAGCCATTTTGTTCCATGCCTGCTAGCTGTTTCATATAATTGCTGTAATATGCCTGCCAGTCATTGTCACAGAAAAATAATGACTCAGAGCAGGGTCATGTTGACCACATATCCCGTTATATTCTGTATGTTGAGGTTTGTTAATCTTAAGAAATTCAATAATCGTAAGTTATACTTAGGACCAATCACTATAAAGGTCAGTTAAAACTTTCCTGTTTAGCTAGAAAAAATAGCTTGAGTCAGAGCTGACCACTGGGCAGCACTTCCTGTACCTTTATAAGTCTGCCCTAAGAATGTTCAGGATTGTAGCCTCAGCCCTGAATTCTGTGCTACAGCTCTGATTGATCAGTCTTAGGGTGTCTATTCAATAAACCATCCCTGTCTGGCTAAGATCAGTGTTTATGTGGTTTGTGAAGTGACTCCTGGACTCTAACACTTTCCACAGCAGTTTGTTGCCTAGAAATTGAAAGAGAGAGAGAGAGAGAGAGAGAGAGAGAGAGAGAGAGAGAGAGAGAGAGAGAGGACAGCAGTGGGGTGGTGTGTAGTTTAGTTGGTAGAGTGCCTGCTTAGCCCTGGGGTTCAGTCCCCAGCACCTCATAAAACGCAGCAGAGTGGTGCATGTTTGTGGATCTCAGTACTAGGGAAGAATAAGCAAAAGTATCAGAAGTTCACAGTTCCCCTTGGCTGGGCCACGTGAGAGCTGGCGTCAGAAAGAAAAACAGAATAGAACACATAGGAGGGAAAGAGGGAGGAGAGACAAAGGAGGGGGGAGGAGGAGAAAGAGAAGGAGGAGGGGGAGGAGGAGGAGGGGGAGGACAGAGAGGGTATGAGGGAAGAGAGAGGAATATGGAATGGAGTGTGCTGGCTTGCCATTGAGTGCTTGCAATAGGCTATGGGGAGTCTGCTACAGGAATGAAGAGCAAAGCCAACAGAAAAGAAGGTCACAGTGATACAAACAGAAAATAAAACTGGGTGTAGTAGGACATGCATGTCATCACAGCACCTGAGAGGCCGAGGCAGGAAAATTGTTAAGTTAATGCCCTGCCTGGAGACCTAGTGAGACCTGTTTTGTAAAAGTAACTTTTATTTGCCTGTTGTTGTTCCAAGCAATTGTTGTCTTGGAAGCCTACTGCATCTGTCTGTTAACCTAGACCCAGTCCTGGAATCTTCTAGCCTCCATCTAATCTAAACTAGGCCTGGAATGTTTTCAGCTCCTGAGACTTGCTTCTGAATATGCTCACTCTTTCTAGATATTTCTGAGCTCTGGCTGGCTAATTCAACTCAACTGTTCTGGCTCAAACACCTTTCCAAGCTGACTGATTCAATCTGGCTTCTCTAGGCTTCACCTGAATTGCTCTGCTTGGTCTCAAACTAACTCTGACAATCTGTTCTAATCGTCTGACTCCTTTTCATTCTCTGGTTCATCCTGTCTTTTCCTGTATCTAGTTTGTTCTCTCTTCAACCTGTCTCTGTAAAACTCTCCTGGTAAAACTGCCTCCTTTTCTTTCATTTCTCTTTTCTCTTTGCCTGCACTGCTCTCTTAAATAGCTTCCCTTTCATCTTCTTGAGAGAGTTGTGCATATCCTATTCTGTCAAATCTCTGATTCGACACTTTGTCTGCCACTCAATTAGATGTCACTTTCAAACATAGCTGCTTTCTTCTACAAACTAACTTTACCTTCATTGTTTGGGACTAACAGTGTGTACTAAGGGCATGTCTGTATTCCACCTACCTCTGCCTCCTTAGAGCTGGGATTAATAGCACCTGCTACTACAGCACTTTATAGCTCTGAATGGTTCCTATATTTTCCCCTTGAATCTGGTATGCTAGAAATATCTAGCATTACCCTTGGTTCATGTGCCCTCTCCTTTTCTTTCACCCACCCCCAGTCCCCCTGCAGATAGGTTTTAAGTAGTTCCATTGGGGGAGGGGGGAACCCTTTGCCAGGGTATTCATCTTATCTGACCTTTACAACGGTGTGTGTACTATGGAGGTCAAAGGTGTAACATCATTTACTTACAGCAGGGGGCAGTAGAGTGTAGCAGATAAATGTCTGTGGCTGTAACTGGGTTTGAAATTTGATTACAGTCCTTGATGCCTACGTGAATACAGGGCTTTTTCAGAGAGAAAAATGTAAACTATATATCCTCATATATATATATATATATGTATATAATTATTTTTTAATTCATATATGATTCCTGCCCTAGTATTTTATCTGTATATAGTATAGAATGTAATGGAACGAAATTAAAGTGGAAAAAAGATGAAGTTCTCCTTAACATATTATATTGACAATCAATTGCACATGTTATAAATACACAACCTAGCCTGGAGATATAGCTCAGTGGTTAAGAGGCCTTACCTAGGTTTGGTTCCTAGCTCTTGCACAGTGGCTTGCAACCTCTTGTAATCTCAGTGACTGAGGATCCAGCATCTTTTTCTGGTCTCTGAGAAGGGCTCCTGCACACAGGTGATATCTTTATGCAGGCTCACAGAGATACACACTAAACATTTAATCTTAAGAAAAGACTTATTTATTTTAGTTTTATTTATTGCCTTAGTTATTTTTCTATGTCTGTGACCAAACTCCATGACCAAGGCAACTCATGCGTCTGGAAGTCTGGTCTATACAGCAAATTCCAGGTTAGACAGGCCTACATAGTGAGACCCTGTCTCAAATAAATAAATAAATAAATAAATAAAATAATGTGTGTGTGTGTGTGTGTGTGTGTGTGTGTGTGTGTGTGTGAGAGAGAGAGAGAGAGAGAGAGAGAGAGCGCCAGGACTTCTCTAACTAGACTAGACTAGCTGAGCTCCCAGGGACCTGCCTGTTCCTGCCTTCTATGTCACTTTGAAACACAGGCACATACCACCGTGCCCAGTTTTGTTTTTTTTCTTTTTCTTTTCTTCTTTTTTTCTTCTTTTTGAGACAGGGTTTCTCTGTGTAGCCCTGGCTGTCCTGGAACTCACTCTGTAGACCAGGCTGACCTTGAACTCAGAAATCAGCCTGCCTCTTCCTCCCAAGAGCTGGGATCAAAGGCATGTGCCACCACTGCCCGGCACTGTTTTTTTAAAACGCAGATTCAGGAGTTCACACTTGCCTTGCTGACTCTGGCCACCTCCTCTGCTGTTCATGCTTTTAAAGACAGAGGCCAGGATGTGACGAAGGCCAGCTATGAGTTCTCAGGGTTCTCTTCCTCTGCCTCCTGAGTGCTAGAATTCCAGGCACACACCACCATGCCCAGCTTAGTGTTTGTAACGTGTTCAGACTCAGCCATATGGAAAAGTATGAAATGGAAAGACTCCCACTAAAGGCTAGCCCACATCTATCTGAGGTGTCCCTTCTCATTGTCCAGGTCTCCACTTTATCAGAAGTATTTTTCATATTCAGTTCTGCATGTATGAAAACATAGGTATTTTTTGTGCTCTCTCAGTGTTTAAAGAAAACATCAACCCCCAAGAATATGTACTAGCCTACAGCTAGCTTTTCTCACTTGGTATATCTTAGAGGTGTTTCCATAAAAATCTGTAGAAAGCGCTCCCCCAACACCACCTCCAGCTTCATCATAGTTCATTAACCTAATGGACACTTGGGTGGTTTCCAAGATTTTGCTGGAAAGGACAATGCTACGTCAGATGGTCTTGCACAGTGATGTCTTACTAGTGGGTAAGGGTTTCCTTAGGGAAAGTTCTTAGAATTCACAGGGCAGAATCCAGAAGAGCACACATTTATCATTTTGTGACCCCCATAACTCGACAAAACTGAGACAGAGTCATCCATCCAAACCGGATGGACGAGACTTCCTGTTTCCCCAGGGTCTTACCAACAGTGTTTATCCAACACTTGGAGTCCTCCCATTTTTGAAAATGAAAAAAATCTTGGTGTAGCTTTAATTTGCATTTTACTTAATATGATGGGCGTTAAACTGTGTGCTTTGTTTTCAAGTGTTTCCCAGGGCTTATGAGATGGATGGCTTATTGAGTAAAGGAGCTTCTAAGGCGGCTGATGACCTAATTTATCTCTGGACTTCACATGGTGGAAGAAAGAAACCAACCTGAACTAACCAACACATACATACTGTGTCATACAAGCACATATGCATGCACACATGGCTGTAAAAGATTATTCCTAAAAAAGCCTTGCTAAGCCAGATGATGATGGTGCATATCTTAATCCCAGCACTTTCGAGGCAGAAGCAGGTGGATCTCTGTGAGTTCGAGGCCAACCTGGTCCACAGAGCCAGTTCCAGGACAGCCAAGGGCACACAAAAAAACTCTTGTCTTAAAAAAAAAAAAAACAACAAAAAAACTCTTGCTAGTAGTGATAACTTCATAAATTATCTAAATTCTCAAGGTGTGAAACCTGTCAAGGGTTACAGATGGCCCTTCCTTCCTTCCTTCCTTCCTTCCTTCCTTCCTTCCTTCCTTCCTTCCTTCCTTCCTTCCTTCTTTCCTTCCTCCCTCACTCCCTTCCTTCCTCCTTCCCTCCCTCCCTCCCTCCCTCTCTCCCTCTCTCCTTCCCTCCCTCCCTCCCTCCTTCTCTTCCTTTCTTCCCTCCATCTTTCCTTTATGAGATAGGGTTTCTCTGTGTAGCCCTGGCTGTCCTGGAACTCACTCTAGACCAGGCTGGCCTTGAACTCAGGGATCCACCTGCCTCTCCCTCCCAAGTGCTGGGATTAAAGGTGTGTGCTTCCACATCCTGCTACAGGTAGAGTTTTCTAGACCTTTCTACAGAGAGGACTCTGCGTGTTGGATAAACACCGTTGGTGAGACCCTGGGGAAAGTGGCAGTCTTGGATGTCCACTGTGGGTAGGTGGGTCAGTGACTCTGTCTCACTTCTGTGGAGTCACAGGGGCACAAAATGACAGATGTGTACTGTGAGTGGAGAAGACATCACCATCTAGATTCTGTCTCCTGGAGTTATACATACAGGCGACCACCTACAATCATGGATCTAAATTTGTGTGTGTACACAGGACTCTCTGGTCTGCTTAGATGTGTTGTGTGACTTTGGGTGGTGTTCACACAGGACTCTGGTCTGCTTAGAAGTGATGTGTGACTCTGGGTGGTGTGCACACAGGACTCTGGTCTGCTTAGAAGTGATGTGTGACTCTGGGTGGTGTGCACACAGGACTCTGGTCTGCTTAGAAGTGATGTGTGACTCTGGGTGGTGTGCACACAGGACTCTGGTCTGCTTAGAAGTGATGTGTGACTCTGGGTGNTGTGCACACAGGACTCTGGTCTGCTTAGAAGTGAGTGATGTGTGACTCTGGGTGGTGTGCACACAGGACTCTGGTCTGCTTAGAAGTGAGTGATGTGTGACTCTGGGTGGTGTGCACACAGGACTCTGGTCTGCTTAGAAGTGAGTGATGTGTGACTCTGGGTGGTGTGCACACAGGACTCTGGTCTGCTTAGAAGTGATGTGTGACTCTGGGTAGTTCAGATTGCACTTAGCTATTTTAATTATACTGTGAGTTAGGAACCTGATTTCCCATGTGAGTACAGCCCATTGTCCTGGAAAGAGGGCCACTTCCCTTGGAAAAATTAAGGTTTGTTGGAATACCCATTTTATTATCTATTGTCTATGGCTTCTGTGCTGTAAGGGCAGAGTTGGGTAAACACAGAATGTGAGGGTTGTAAAACTGGGGGTATTTACAGAGCAAGCGTGCCAACTCCTGTCTTACAAACGCAGAGTGGCCCTTGCTGAAAAAGAACTTTGCTTTCTTCCCCTTCTCTCCCCTCCCTTTCCTTTCCTTCTTTCTTGTTCCTTCCCCTTTCTTTCCTCTCTCTTTTTCATTTTTCTCCCATCTCCCCCTCTCCTCTCCTCCTCTTCCCTTCCCTCCTCTCCCTTCCTTTCTCTCTTTTCACCTCCTCTTCTTGCCTTTCTTTTTGACAGATTCTCATTATATAGTTCATGTGGGCTTGTGAAAAAAATCAAGTTTCATTTGTATAACACACACAGATTTTGAAATACCAACATTAGTTTGAGTTAGAGGTAGAGACACTGTTTGGGGGACGGGTTCCTGAGTGGGCTCCTTGCCCCTGCAGACCGAGCAAGCACCCACCCATGAAACCGCGCTGTCGCTCCAATCTCCAGGCATGTGGCTAGGCTGCCTTCTCTCCTACTAGACGCTAGTATGTTTCATCAGGACTGAGAGAACCAGAGAAAGGTCTTAAAATTTTGTTCCAGGCTGAGTACTGTGGGTGGCCAAATGCCCCTTGAGTGATTTGGCTGTGACTTGGGACTGGCTTCTCTGGAGGCTCTGTGGCTGGGATCAAGCTTCCCACTCGGTCTTGGAGCCTGTGGGTCAGCTACAGGAATCTAGGGCACAATAAGAACATCTGTAACCCTGGGGCCAAGGTGGTGGAAGGAAGGTGACAGGCAGCTGCTGGAGGCTGGTGTCACAGGCTGCCCAGGAACCTCCTTGGAGCACAGAGAAGACACACACTTGATGCTCCTCTTCTATATCTATCAGGCAGAGCCATGTTCAATACCTGTCTGTCTTTCAGATGCCTAAGGGAGAAGGCTATCCATGTTTCCTTTGAACAGGATTTCTCAGTGTATCCAAGGCTGTTCTGGAATTCATTCTGTAGACCAGGCTGACCGACCTCTGGCTCCTGAGTGCCAGGCTTTAAAGGTATACACCAACACTGCCAGGCTGGTTTCTCAGTTTTTGAGACAGAATCTCCTTCTGTGGCTCACTCTGGCCTCCCACCTCCAGATTGTTGGATCATTAGGTATGTGCCACAATACCTGTCTTGAAAGGATGTTTCTGGTCCCTCCCATATGTATACCCCTTCCCTAGAACTCTCTCATCCCCTGGCAGGCCAAATCTGCCACATTCACTCTCTCCCAGAATTCTCTACTCATTTGTGTTCTAACTGTGTTATAGGCATGTGTTCTAGCCCTTGGAATATAAAGATATGGTATCTCACATGGCAATAGGGATACTGCAGATGTCAAGGAGGCAAGGTTTACACGAACTGGAGATTAGCATTTTCTTTATGAGTCCAACAGAACCAGTGGATCCTTATGAAGAGAGGCAGATTCACTCTAGCTGGGCATGTGATGGAGAAACAGGTTGGGAAAATGTGGGTACTGGATCGATCTGAAGGTGGAAGAAGAGGCAACAGGCTAAGGAATGTGAGCAACCTCCAGAAGCTGAAGGAAACGTGGAAATGGGTTCTCCTAGAGCCAGAAGGAACTCAGGCCTGCCAGCTCCTTGACTCCAGCCCTGTTAGCCCCAACACAATGTGATGAATTTGTACTGTGAAGAACAGCCACTAATTCTGTAGTGACTGTATTTTTAATAAAGGACTTTTACTTTTATGTATATATGTATGTATGTATGCATGTATGTATGCATGCATGTATGTATGTATGTGTATGTATGTATGTATGTATGTATGTATGTATGTGCACGCATGCCTATGTGAGTGATCGACTTTGGAGGTCCGGTGAGAGCCCTCACTGGTCTCCTGTAGCTGGAGTTACAGGTGGATGTGAGCCACCTGATGTGGGCTCTGGAAACCAGACTCCAGGCTTCTGCAAGAGCAGCCCGTGCTCTTAACCCCTGAGCCACTCTCCAGTCCCCCATCTGTGATGACTTGTTAAGGAGAACATGGAGATGAACGCCCTCTGCAAAGTGATTACTTGTGTATTTCATTTCTCCTTTTCCTGAAGGGACTTCCAGTTTCACTCTGACTGAAAACGGAAGCCCTCAGAGGGGCTTCCAAGCTCCTTTCCTCTCGGGGGCTCTCTGATCTAATCTCATCCCAGAACCTTCTTCATCCATTTCTTTCAATGTCTCCTGAACTTCTTCTTTTTTTTTTTTTTTTTTTAAAGATTTATTTTATTTATTATATGTGTAAGTACACCGTAGCTGTCTTCAGGCGTTCCAGAAGAGGGCGCCAGATCTCATTAAGGATGGTTGTGAGCCACCATGTGGTTGCTGGGATTTGAACTCATCACCTTTGGAAGAGCAGTCGGGTGCTCTTACCCGCTGAGCCATCTCACCAGCCCC
>LR749500.1:296336-389217 GCA_902729485.2 Mus minutoides
TGTGTTTGGATGTTAGGGACTGTGATTTGAATGCTGTCTTGGAGAACTTTAATCTCTCCAGGGCAAAAGCGTTGGGTGGGCCTAGGGAATGGTGATTATCTCCAGCGAGTTCCGAGTTCCGTCCTCAGGAACGGGTTAGCTGTTGTTGGGAGTTGGTTTGAGGGTATGCTCATTGTAAAAGCAGACTGTTCCCTCTCTCTCCACCTCTCTCTCTCCCCTCCCCCTCTTTCCCCTTCTTTCTCTCTTCCCTCTCTCTCTTACTAATGTATCTCCTACCCTCCAGCTTGTCACATGTCCTTCTGTCATGGGATGGCTCAGCAAGAAAGCAAGAGGACTCCTCCCACAGGCCAGCTCCTCCCACAGGCCAGCTCCTCCCACAGGCCAGCTCCTCCCACAGGCCAGCTCCTCCCACAGGCAAGCACCACACTCCACGTACTTCCAGCCTCTAGAACTGCAGGTTAAATCTATCTCTATTATTTATAAACTACCCAGCTTGTTGTCTTGTTATAGCAACACAGAGTGGTATGTAGTGAGACCCTGTCTGAAAAAGGGCAGAGGTGCTGGGAAGCCACCACTGTCCCCACTACTAGCTGCCTTCAACCGAGGCTGTATGCACGGGTGTGCAAATTGTCATATGACTGTGTTTTCATTGTTTCTGTGCTCCCAGGGAGGACTCCCTGAGTCCCATCGCATGTCTACTCTGTCCTGCGATGACCCCTCTAGTCCTCATCCACACTCAGTGCCGGCCTGTTAGTTCAGAGACTCTTTTCCTTCCCCAGTGAATCCTTCAGCAGAGAGATAGCTCAGTCCCCCTGGTAAAGTCGTTATTTCCATTGCCATCCAAAAGGCCCCTAGGCGCTCTCTCTGGCTTATACCAAGATTCAAGTTTTCCTGCTGAAGTCAAAAAAAAAAAAAAAAAAAAAAAAAAGGCATTGCTTCAGTTACCAAGCACAGAACTGTAGAGGAAGTCAACTCTCGTGGGAACCCACTTCTACCATGGCCTGTGGCACCAAGACTGGTGTTAATATGCAGAAAGGAGAGATGGGTGCTTCTAGAGGCTGGAGGGATTGCTAAGTGGTTAAGGATACTTTCTGCCATTGCAGAAGACGTGAGTTCAATTCCTAGCTCCCCTCACCGAGTTCACCCTAGTTCACATCTTATCAATATCTTTCCACTAGATTGTGTTTTACCTTGCATAGCAGCTGAATATCTACACCACTGTTGTATTTTGACTACATATATATTGCAATATGTGTCATGCATATACAGTATATAGAGGTTTAAATTTTCTTTTTTCTTTTTTTGTCTTTTTTCTTTTTTTGGACTTGCCTGGCAATAAATAATTTTTTTTTTGCTTTATTTTTAAGATGACAAATAAATTTCAAGTTTATTTCCTTTTTTGTTTGCTATTTAAATACAAAGCTAAGCCACAAACTGTTACAACCAAGACATTTTTATCTCACAGTCACACCCTCCTGTTGGCTCCTCCTCCACATCTGACCGCTGACTGGGCTAGCAAAGGGTACAGGGAAGACTGTTGGGGACAAGGGTAGATTCTTATACCTGGCTCCTGAACCCCAGTGCCCTGGACTGAAGGTGAATGGGGAGTCCTCCCCAGGGAGGGAGAAGGAAGCCATCTACTCTTGCTCTCTCAGGTCAAAACTGAAGCATCATCCTGGTTCTCTGGCTGCCAAGCCTTGCCGGCTGCCAGGTACCCTAGTGCCAAACACATCTGGTGCCTGATGCTCGCAGGGGCCCTAGACCGACAGCATCTTCCCGGGATACCAGGGGTTCTGCCTTGACATCAGGTGGAGAACTTCCCACACAGCAGAATTGGGGTTGTGGGAGGGGGTGTGGGCTTAGTAATTTTTGGTCCCACTACAAAACCTCACTTTTGACTGGAATAGACTACCATCTCAAATCTTCTCTACACAAACCAACCTGCCAAGGCAAAAAGAAAAATAAACCCCAGAAGAAAAGAAAAACACATTTGTCTCATTCCCTTCAAAACCTATATACATGTTAAGTTGGTTTCTTCTCTTTCTTTCTTTCTTTCTTTCTTTCTTTCTTTCTTTCTTTCTTTCTTCCTTCCTTCCTTCCTTCCTTCCTTCCTTCCTTCCTTCCTTTCTTTCTTTCTTTCTTTCTTTCTTTCTTTCTTTCTTTCTTTCTTTCTTTCTTTCTTTCTTTTTTGGTTTTTTTCAAGACAGGGTTTCTCTGTATAGCCCTGGCTGTTCTGGAACTCACTTGGTAGACCAGGCTGGCCTCGAACTCAGAAACCCACCTGCCTCTGCCTCCCAAGTGCTGGGATTAAAGGCGTGCGCCACCACCACCCGGCTTTCTTTCTTTTTTTTATTTTTAATTTTTATTTTAAAAATAAATTCAGTGTTCACATTTCTATAAAGAATTAATGCAGTTTCAGGAGACCTACCTTTCTAGGGCAGGAGAACAGTGCTTTTCCCAGCCCGCCTCTAGTCTGACTGCCCACCCTGATGCGTAAGCCTGTGGAAGAGGTCTGTTCCTGGCCGGGTCTCCAAGCCGCGGGCTCAGTAAGCTTTGGAGGAAGCAGAGGGGGAGACCAGCTTACTGTGAAACTCTTACTAAGATGCAAACACGTCAGTGTGTACGCCTGTCCAGACTCTGAGGAGAACAAGAGCTAGGAGACTTCCGGTCTGGCTAAGTGTGGGGGTGGCAGCACCCTCACACCGGCCTCACCTCATCCTCATGGCCTCGGAGATGTTGCAGGGGGAGGAGCCTCCTGCTGTGGGAACCAAAGAAAGTCCTCCATTGAAGCCTACCCTGAGGCTAGGCTCATGTAGCATCCTCCACGTAGCATCCCTGCCTCCCTGATACCCAGCCTCCTTCAAAGGACAAAGTGCCCTCAAAGGGAAATGAATTTTACACACACACACACACACACACACACACACACACATACACACACACTTACTCTTGGCTAATTACTTTCAAATGATTTTTAAAAGTATATTAAAGATGCCTTTTCATGTAGTATTTACATATCTGTTACAGGCTTCCAAGGTGGATGTGAACTGATGGCCTTATGGTACCAAAACTTTTATATTCTAGTTGGTTTTGTACCTTTTTTTTTTTTTTTAAAGATTTATTTATTTATTATATGTAAGTACACTGTAGCTGTCCTCAGATACTCCAGAAGAAGGCATCAGATTTCGTTACGGATGGTTGTGAGCCACCATGTGGTTGCTGGGATTTGAACTCCGGACCTTCGGAAGAGCAGTCGGTGCTCTTAACCACTGAGCCATCTCTCCAGCCCCCGGTTTTGTACCTTTTTGTACACAAGCTGAACATCCGTGTTTCCCGCACAGTGTAAGGCTCGGCACAGGTTTTAAGGAATGGAGTTGAACTTGAGCTAGGAAGCTGGGCTCTGCCAAGATGAAAGCCAGGACTCCCCCCACACCTTACATCCAAGGACAGAGTTTTAAATTTTCAATAGTCGAATCTAATAATATTTTCTGATTTCTGTTCTGTTTCACATTTAGTAAGTTCCTTTCCTGCTCGATACTAACAAAATAGAGCCGATTTCTTCTGTCTTTATATAGTTTCATTTTGCATTTAAATCTCTGTTTATTTTGTTTACGATGTTAGGAGCATAGCTTTATTCTTCCCTATGAAGACAGATGTCCTAAAATGGGAGTTAAAAATAACTCCTGTTTATTCCACTGCTTTAAAAATATTTATTTATTTTATATGTGTGAGTATTTAGCCTGGATGTACATATGTGTGCCTGCTGCTCATGGAAAGAAGCCACTGTATCCCCTGGAACTGGAGTTACGGATGGTTGTAAACCACCATATGAGTGCTGGGTATCAAACCCAGGTGTCTTGGAAGAGCACCAGTGCTCTTAACCCCCGAGCCAACCCTCTAGCCACTTGCCTGTTTTAAAGTGTTACTTTAAATCACCCGACAAACTCTCATGTATATTTGGATCTGGCTTTTATGTCCACTTCTTTTAAAAACATTTATTATTAGTTTACGTGTATGGGTATGTGTGTGTGCATGCACAGTTTGCATGTCTGTGCAGCACATGTGTGTCTGGTGCCTGAGGACACCAGAAGAGGGCATCTCATTTCCTGGAACTGGAATTGCAGAGGGCTGTGAGCCACCATGAGGATGCTGGGGAACAAACCTGTGTCTTCTGTAAGAGCAGTTGGCGCTCTTCACCTCTGAGCCTTCTTGTCTGTTTCTCCTGTCTGTCCCCTCACCGTTACAACATAAGTGACTCTAACTTTTTACTAGCATGTTTAAGAATCCGTATGAGCCGTGTGGTGGCACATACCTTAGGCAGAGGTAGATGGATCTCAGTGTTTGAGGCCAGCCTAATTTACAGAGTAAGTTCCAGGACAGCCAGGGCTACATAGTGAGACCCTATCTTGAAAACTAAATAAGAACAATAATAAAAAAGAATATATATGAACAAGTTTATCTTTAGTTCCTTTATTTTCAGTGCTTTCCAAGCTATTATTACAAAACAACTGTATTACAATATAATTTACATACTGTATGATTCTCCCACTTAAAGTGTCAACAGATATTTATATGTTCACAGATGTGCAACCACCACCATGTCCTATTTAGTATATTTCCAGCAGAGATGCTTCTTTCTGTAGTGGATGGTGGTTAAAGCATTGACTCACAGCTGTTCAAAGAACAGAGAATAAGGGACTGTGGCGTGTCCCTCTGAGGCTCAAGAGACATCGTGACAAATGGGCAGGAAGAATGTAAGAGCCAGGGACCGGGAGGGAGCACTGTGAATCTGTGTCTTTTGACATGCCATGGGCAATTTGCTCACAAACCCACTGCAACTGTTGTTACCGCACAAGATTGGACCCCCTTCCATTTCACTATGCTTGGGCTCACAAGGCCCCACCCTTCACTGAGGGACTATGGACAAGTTAAGGGGTGCTGGGAAAGGGGGTGCCATTTCTTTCAGTGGTATAGCTACTGCTAAGTTGTTCCTACAATTGCCCCCATCCTCACACTCGTACAACTAACTAAGTAAACTTGGTGGTCACACATACAGGGAAAGACCTGGAAGCAGGAGGGAACTCGCTGGGAGGGAGAGGTTCAGTGTAACAGAGAAGGGGATGAGAGGTGGCCCTGGGTGCTATAAGAAAGCTGAGGAAGACATGGAGGGGAATGAGAAGCATGGAGTGGCATAGGGGTGGCCAAAATTTAGGAATTCGTGTATTTAAGTCATCAAAGAATAATTTTAAAAGATCACTTGGGAAGTAAAACTCTTGAAATGAAAAACATTGAAGACCAAAGGGCTGAGACATATTTCTATGATTTCTTGGGGTTTGATTGCTGTGATAAAGAGCATGGCCAACAGCAACTGAAGGGGTAAAGGGATTGTTTCACCTTAAGCTTCCAGCTCCAGTCCATCACTGAAGGAAGTTAGGGCAGGAACTCAAGGCAGGGACTCAAGGCAGGAACTGAGGAAGAGGTCATGGAGGGATGCTGCTTACTGGCTTGATCTAAGTCATCACCTGATCTTCATGTATATACAATGGCCCCACAATAAACAAACAAATAATAAATGTACGAAACATGCAGTGCTTGCCTGTCTGAGCTTGGTTTATCTTATTGAACATAATGATTCCCAATTCAACCACTTTCCTGTAAATGCAATATCATTTTTCTTATGGCTGAATAAAATTCCTTTGTATATCGATACACCACATTTTCTTCATCCTCATGTGTTGATGAACACCCTAGCTGGCTTTCATATTGGCTTTTGTGAACAGTGTATCAATCACTATAGATATACAAGCATCTCTGTGATGAGCTGATTCAAGAATTCTTCAGGCAAAAATACGCAGGAGAGGGTAGAGTTGGGTCACACGGTACTTGTATTTGTTGTTGTTGTTGTTGTTGTTGTTGTTGTTGCAGTATCTGCCCACTGACTAGTGAACCTACATTTTTCAATTCTTTCATGTATAAACTTAGGAGAGGTTTGTTAGGTCACATGATCATTTTTACTTACTGAGAAGTCTCAAAGTTGTTGGCCATGATGTACGCACCATTTTGTCTTCTATGAGCAACGCGTGAGGTCTCTGATTTTTTCTATCTCCTCACTGAGACTTGTGGTTTACTTCTGTTTTGGTTGATATCAATTCTAGTCATTCCAGTAAGTGTGAAGTGATATCTCACTGTGGCTTGATTCTCCGTCCTCCGAAGGTCAGTGATGTCAAGAGTCTTTTTCTCCGTTTATCTGGACACCCATTCATCTTCTTTGAAGACATTTTTTTTTTCAAGACAGGGTTTCTCTGTAATAGCCCTGGCTGTCCTGGAACTCACTCTGTAGACCAGGCTGGCCTCGAACTCACAAATCCGCCTGCCTCTGCCTCCCGAGTGCTGGGATTAAAGGCGTGCGCCTGGCTTGAAGACATTTCTATTCCAATGCTCTGTCCATTTTTAAGTTGGGCTGTTTATTGAGTGGTAAGAGTTGTATGTTTTCCTGAGTGTTCTTGAGCATTTGTTCTTCTTTTGTCTTCTTTTTTTTTAAAAAAAATTTATTTATTTATTATATGTGAGTACACTGTTGCTGTCTTCAGACACACCAGAAGAGGGCATCAGATCCCATTACATATGGTTTTGAGCAACCATGTGGTTGCTGGGAATTGAACTCAGGACCTCTGTAAGAGCAGTCAGTATTCTTAACTGCTGAGCCATCTCTCTAGCCCAAGCATTTGTTTTTTAACTAGAACTTCATCAAGTGTGGCTGGTGCGGTGGTTTGAATATGCTTAGCCCATGGGAAGGGACACTGTTTTGGAGGAGGTGTGGCCTTGTTAGATGAAATGTGTCACTGGGTAGCCAGGCTTTGAAGGCTCCTACGCTCAAGCTCTGCTCATTGTGGAATGAAACCTTCCTCCTTGTTGTCTGCAGAAGACAGTCTCCTTCTGGCTGCCTTTGGATCAAGACTTAGAACACTCAGTTCCTTCTAGTGTTGCCATGCTTCCTACCAAGATGATAATGGATTGAACCTCTGAAACTTTAAGCCAGCCTCAATTAGATGTTGTCATTTATAAATGTTATCTTTAAAAAAAAAGATTTATTTATTTATTTATTTATTTATTATATGTAAGTACACTGTAACTGTTTTCAGATACCCCAGAAGAGGGCATTTGATCTCATTACAGATGGTTGTGAGCCACCATGTGGTTGCTGGGATTTGAACTCAGGACCTTCAGAAGAGCAGTCGTTGCTCTTAACCGCTGAGCCATCTCTCCAGCCCATAAACGTTATCTTGATCATGGTATTTCTTCACAGCAATGAAACCCTAACTAAGACAGCTAGCAACTTAAAAAAAAAACAAAAACTGAGGGCTGAAGAGATGGCTCAGTGGTTAAGAGCATTAGCCACTCTTCTAGACAACCCGGGTTTAATTCCCAGCACCCACATGGCAGCTCACAGTTGTCTGTCCAGTTCCAGGGGATATGGCACCCTCATACAGGCAAAATACTTATGCACATAAAATAAATAAATCTTAAACAAAAAATTAGAATTGTATGAATGTGTATATGTACTGTATATGTGAAATGTGAAAGGTACTGTATATGTGCAGAATTCAGAGGAATAATTCCAGGAGATGGTTTTCTTCTTCAACCATGTGCCTCCTGGTGTTTAAACTCAGGTCTTCAGGCTTGACAGACAGGGCCTTTAACTGTTAAGCCATCTTGCCTGCCAAAGTTAGCAAACTTCAAAGTAAAAGATAAAAAGAAAACTTCAGNTATGTGAAATGTGAAAGGTACTGTATATGTGCAGAATTCAGAGGAATAATTCCAGGAGATGGTTTTCTTCTTCAACCATGTGCCTCCTGGTGTTTAAACTCAGGTCTTCAGGCTTGACAGACAGGGCCTTTAACTGTTAAGCCATCTTGCCTGCCAAAGTTAGCAAACTTCAAAGTAAAAGATAAAAAGAAAACTTCAGGTGATGATGTAGCTCAGTGGTAGGACCTAGAACATTTACTCATGCACAAGGCTCTAGTTTCTATCCCCAGTAACACACACACACACACACACACACACACACACACACACACACACACATCTAATAGGTTCTTCAGAAATACTCTCTAAACAACTGGACAGATGTAGGCATGCAGTGTGGAGCTGCTGTAAACCTCACTTGCATGTGTGAAGCCTTCCTGGCACAGGGTCCCCTGAGGCTTGGGGATGGCTGTGCATATGGGCTTGTCACTGTACTAGAATGACTTACTTGAACATAGTGTTGACTCAGAGGCAAGGCTGGCAACCCCTTTCTTACCTTTCTTACCCTGCTAGAGGTTACTACTACATAGGATCGGGGGCTCATTACTCCCTGGGCTCAGCCTAACTCCCAGCTCTGGCCTTGAGTGTAGCTGGGTTTTGTGGGGGAGGAGAATAGCTTCCACATTCTTTAGTCCTTAGGGGACATCTGAAAAGAAATCCGGTGTCCTTTCTGCCAGTTATTTAGTCTGAAAGTGAAGCAAGCATTCTTTAGATCAATACTTTCAAGTCTCTTTGGAATTGAGCCTCTGTCTCAGGCTGGAGACTGTTTCTCTCTCTCAAATGGTTATGAACCCTTGTAACAAAATTCCTGCACACCGTCCCTGCGAATATGAGTATACATGTAGATAGGATGATGTAGGGTAGTTTCAAAACTAAATACCTGTTTGTGGTAGTATTGAGGACTGAACCTAGGGCAACAGACTTGTTGGTAAGCTCTCTTCTATCCCAGAGCTACATTCTCCACCCAGCTTTTACTTTACACAAGAAAATTAAATAAAGTCTGTGTGCGTGTGTACGTGTGTGCGTGTGTGCATGTGTATGTGTGTTTGCACATGCGCACATGTGTGTGTGGCCATGCTCAGCACCTTCGGGAATGTAAGAGGGTCAAACTCAAGCCTTCACTTATACACAGCAAGAACTCTTACCCAATGAGTCACCTCCCCAGTTCCCTACTTTTAAATGTCGGAAGAGGCTTGTATGGCAGGTGATGCCGTCCTACCCAGCCGCAAAGTTAGCCCCAGAACTTCTGAGAGAATCCAGGAGTCTGGATTTTGGATAAATCTTAAGAAATCTTGAGAAACAAGAAAGCCCAGGTTGGCTGAGGACTCACGTAGCTCAGAGTAGCCACCCACTCATGGCTAATTTCCTGCGTCAACCTCCTCAGTGCTGGTGTCTGGAGGCTTCGTGGATCTTATTAGTTCAGCCACAGGATAATCCCACATAGACAAAACTTCGTGGTCTTGTGTAGAATAAGGAGAGAGTAGTTGGGATTCCTGTCTATGCTGTTCCACTTAGTGGAGCCCGGACTTCCCCAACACTTCCCTCCTGCCCAGGGAGCTGTCCCTGCTCCCTGCCCCCTCTTCCGCTCCCCAGAAGAAAATCTTCATCCCGCCCAGTAGGATTTAAACTGAGTGAGCAGCACTGGCTGAGCGGATCTGGGAGGTCCTGTGGAGGAGGTGGGTTTGTGTCTAAGGGAGTGTTGGGAGAAAACAGCCTCGCAAGGGCGTGAGGAAGGCGGGGCCCTGGCATCACCGCCCAGCCTCTGGCGACCTCAATCTCCGGGCTGAAACGACCAGTTGTTCTCAGCCTTCCCCTCTGACCTGCTACCCCGGGCATTGTTTTCTGTTCTCCCAGGGTTGTAGGTGGCAGGCGAGAAAAAACGCCTAGATTCTGGCTACTTTCCAGGCCCGTGACCTTCGGCTCTGGGGCCACTGGGCAGCCGCGCCTTTTGGACGGGAGGAGAGGAAGCAGAGGACTCCTGGTTCCCCTGGCTGCTCGTCTCCTCCAGTGGCTCTGCCATGGGCTCACGAAGCTCTCATATTGCGCTCATTCCCGACGTGGAGCACATTCGCAAAGAGACGGGCTGTGAGTGTGTGGGTGCCGGTAGAGGTGGTTGTCAGCGCAGCGCAGTAGTTCATGGGCAGGCACAGGTGGAGGTTTAGTGTAGTGTAGGGGGTGACCAGAATGTAGCTTGAGTATACCAGATCGCAGAGACTTAAAGGGTTTGGAATCTGAGTCTGGGAATTTGCGCCTCTGGAGCTGGGAAACCGAGACCCCAGTGTCCGGGATCGCAAGGTACCTGAGAGCCAAGTTTGAGGCGGTCCGGTCCGGGTTGAGGGACCAGATTCACTCAGGTGTTTTTTTTTTTTTTTTTTTTTTTTTTTTTTTTTTTTTTNGTGTGTGTGGTTAAAGATGAGAATAAGCCCTCTTGTTCCTCACCCACGCCCCCTGGCCGGGGTTTCTACAGCGCACCCCAAGTCACAAGGGGTCTGGCAATAAGGATCTGCGAGTTCTCTGCGGACTCATCACTAACTCCTCTCCACAGTCTCGCAAGCCAGCCTGCTTCGCCTCTACCATCGGTTCCAAGCCCTGGATAGGGATGAAAAGGGCTTCCTGAGGTGAGCAGAACAGATCTAAGATCTTTTGCCTCTGTTTTTTTCTGGCCCCGTCCCCTCACTGACACCTCCATCTGCCTCTTTTGCCTTCGTTGCTTTGTCTTCACAGCCGACTAGACCTCCAGCAGATCGGAGCGCTGGCTGTGAACCCCCTGGGTGACCGCATTATAGACAGCTTCTTCCCCAACGGGTGAAGTCTCCACTGGCTGACCTGAGGGGAAATGGACGTGGGTGAGAGGAGGCAAGACTACAGGTGGTGTTAGCTTGGGTGACCATTGACCTTCTCCATCCCTGTCCCTCTAGGAGTCAGAGACTGTATTTCGCAGGCTTTGCCAGGGTCCTGGCTTATTTTCGACCTATAGATGAAGAAGATGCCACACTCCGAGACCCCAAGCAACCTGAACCCCTAAACAGCAGAATGAACAAACTGCGCTGTGAGTGTATGAGACCTGCCTATTTTATCTATACCAGGAGAGAACCGGGAACCCCTCATTTCCCTGGTGAGCCTGGTGAGACTTAATGTCAGCTCAGGGAGCCTCACTTCCTTCTCCCTCTCCTTTCCCAGTTGCATTTCAGCTCTATGATCTGGATCGGGATGGGAAGATCTCCAGGAATGAAATGCTACAGGTCAGAAGACCATGGGTGCATCAGATGTGATGTGGGCAGGTCAGGATGGTTAAATGGAGGTGTGTCTGTGTGTGTGTGTGTGTGTGTGTGTGTGTGTGTGTGTGTGTGTGATATGACTGGGGTTGCAGATGATTGTGTGTTAGGTAAGACCTGAGATGGGATGTGATTGGGTTAGTTAGGACAAGGAGTGGGGAGTAAATAGGTAAGAGACTGGGAATAAAGCTTGGATTTCCAACTTGGGTGTAATGCCGTCTCTTGCCAGTATCTGAGATACTTGGTTGTCATTACCAGGAAGAGATCACCCAATTGATGTCTACCAGGAATGGACCAGCAATACTGCTATACATACCCAAACACCTAGGACAGCCTTCCACATTCAAGGACTTATCTAGGTCCAAATGTCATTAGTGCCAAGACTCTGGGTTAGATGATAAAGTTAGGGTGGAGGGTAAGGTGTTGTGGAATGGACGATGGATGTTGATTGGGTTATAAAACTAGACAGTGACACGGTGACAGGCGTTTGCTGCAGACTGTAGAGGAAATTGAGGTTGATGGTGAAAAGTGAGTGAGAAAAAATGGTTATAACTTACGGGGTGAGGTGGGCAAGGCTGGGGCTGGGGCTGGAGGAGCCTCTGAGGCTCTTCTCTACGACTGACTCTTCTCTCCCCTCCCAGGTTCTCCGCCTCATGGTTGGGGTCCAGGTGACAGACGAGCAGTTAGAGAGCATTACAGACCGCACAGTGCAGGAAGCTGATGAGGACGGGGATGGGGCCGTGTCCTTCCTGGAGTTCACCAAGGTTAGGAGGGGTTGAGATCAGGAGTCCCCAGGACAGAAGGGTGTGGGGGGGGGGAAATACAATTAATTGGAGGATTGGAGAGACAGGGGTGGGGGGGCATTCTGGGAGATGCTAGGACTCCAGGGGTAGGGGTTGAGATTCAAGCCTCTTGTCTTGACCACAGCCATCTCTCCCCAGTCCTTAGAGAAGATGAACATCGAACAAAAAATGAGCATCCGGATCCTGAAGTGACCCCCGTGTCTGACTCATGCAGGCGTTTATGGGCTTGGGATTTATCTTTAGGTCCCCTGGAGGCAGGATCCCACAAGCCATATTCTACTTTGAAACTTTGCTTAGGGCTAGGAAAGGAAGTTGGAAGAATGTGTGCTGAAGTCTCATTTGCTCTCAGATTTGTGAATCACTCAGTGATTTGGTTGCAAGTGGCTGAAAGGCCAACCCAAAGTGACCTGATTTAAAAAAAACGTGAGAAGAGTGGCACACGCCTGTGACTAGACAGCCTGGAAGCAGTTGCCTTCAGGGACAGCGGATCCAAGGACAAGCATGGTGTCACCAGAATTGAGTTTTGTCACCTGGGGTTCTCAGCTTGGCTGCCTCCTTGCATTGGGATCATTCCTTGGGGTACAAAGGGCCGACAGCTATCTAGATCATATCCCCTTAGTCCACTAACCCAGAGGAAGAGATGTCTTACTCTAGAAATGCCAACCAAGCCGCATCATTGACCCAGCTGGGTCTTTTCTCTGTCTCTGGGGGGAATGGAACATCTAAAAAAGCTATGCCTGTGTCATATAATAATTCTAAAACCCTGAAATAATGCCCGAAGTCTTAGCATAGAGTGAGAGGTGGTTGCCTTAAGGAAAATGAAGTAATGTTATCAGAAAAGTGTGTGTGTGTGTGTGTGTGTGTGTGTGTGTGTATGGACTTTTGAATGGGTTTTCTCTGATCCCCTGGATGAAAGATAATGTGATAGGGTTGGTGGTTAGCGGGAGGATGGGGTACAGTAATTTAAACCATACTTATTTTCCTAAAGTGTATGGGTACTCCAAGGTTTGTAGAATAATTTGTTGAGTTCAAACATTGTCAGACTGCAGAAAAGAGTATAAAAGTCACATTGAGGCAGAATAGAAGCAGATACACAGATACAGGAAATAGAGATAGTGATATGATATATATGTGTATATATATATATATATATATATATATATATATATATATATATATATCTGTGAAATTTTTCTACTCAAAAACTATTGCTTTTATTTAGAGATATTTCAAATAACAATGTTAAGATCAGGGCTAGAGAGATGGATCAGCCTTTAAGAGCACTCACTGCTCTTTCAGAGGACCCAAAGTCAGTTTCTAGTACCCACATTGGATGGCTCAGAACAACTTGTTGTTCAAGTTTCAGGGAATCTAATGCCTTTTATGACCTTCAAAGATATTGCATGTATGTTATAAATACAGGCAAGTGATCACAGATTTATAAGTAAAAACTTTTAAACAGTTAAAATAGCAACAAAATATGTTTGTGGTGGTTTGAATATGCTTGGCCCAGCATGTGGCACTGTTAGGAGGTGTGACCTTGTTGGAGTGGGTGTGGCCTTGTTAAAGGGAGTGTGTTACTGCAGGAGTGGGCTTTGAGACCCTCCTCCTGGCCACATGGGAGCCAGTCTTCTGTTTGCCTTTGGAACAAGATGTAGAACTCTCAGCTTCTCCTGCGCCACGCCTGCCTGGTTGCTGTCATGTTCCCACCCTGATGATTATGAACTGAATCTCTGAATTTGTAAGCCAGCCTCAATTAAATGTTGTCTCTTACAAGAGTTGCCTTGGTCATGGTATCTGTTAACAGCAATAGAAATCTAAGACAATGCTTAAAGCTTGAGCCTGTGCAACCTCTCATTATTGTTTACTCTTCCCCAGATGCTTCTGGGAGACTATAAACTTTTGCTTATGGTTTTACATGTCATATGGTAAATATTTGTCAACTTCCTGTGTAATGTCTGGGACTTAAGGTTTTACATGATCAGCTGTAACCCATGTACCTCAGGAACCACACTATGATCTCATTTAAATGCTTTATAAACCTTTTACGATGGAACTTTCATGTCACCAAAATGGCTGTGATAAAGACGCTTACTCATGACTTTCTTGAGATGTGCACATCCACATCTGGGTGTTTCTTATCTTTACCTTGAATGATTCCCCAGAACTCTGATCCACCTTCCCACCTCCTGCTTAAACCTATGGTTGTTTTGTTTTGTTTTTAATGCCTTCCAGAGGGGCTGGAACAAACTCTCAGTGGTTAAGAACACCTGCTTCTCTTGCAAGAGAATCTGAGTTCAGTTCTCAACAAGCACATGGTGGCTCACAACAACCTGTGACTTCACTTACAGAGAATCCCACACTCTGGCAGCCTCTCAGGCACAAGGCATGCATGTGATGCAGATATAAACAGGGAGGAAACAGCACCTACAGATAAAGTAAATAAACCTTTAAAATTTTTCTTCCCAATAAACTCTAATTCTGCTTTACACTGGCTCATTCCAAAATTCTTTTCTGTGGCAAAGCTACTTAAAGTGTATATATTTGAATTTTAAATGAAATTGCTTATCTTATAAGTGAAAAACAAAAAAAAAAACCCAAAACAAAATCAAAACAACAACAAAAACCTCAGCATCCGTTGAGAGGTGGTTTTCCAGAGAAAAGCGGAAGGATGCTAGAACTGTCTCAGTAGGGAAGTTGTGGCTGTTCTGGAATTGCTAGAAGAACCTGTCCCTTTATCCTGAAGAGGAGATCCTCAATCCCCCTGCCTCAACTATCTTAGTGTTTGATCACAGGCCTGCATTGATTATTAAGAATCAACAGCCTTGCCCAAAGTAGAGACTGTAGAAAGCCTTATTCTTTGCTTAGAAGTCTTTACCCAAACAGTGTAGGGGGAATCCTGGAGAGCCAGACAGTGGTGCCTTGTAGATGCCCTGCTGACTCTGACCCTAAGGACGAGAGCTTGAATTCTGACTTTGCCTCTCAAATTAAAGGAGGTTTGATGATCTCTTAAGTCCTGGCCAAAGGACACTGATAAAATACCGTGATTTCATTTTATTTTCTTGTCTATTTGTGTATGTGTTAGCTATTAAACATGAATACAGGCCATAAGAACTTTCCACTTATATTCTCTCTCTCTCTCTCTCTCTCTCTCTCTCTCTCTCTCTCCTTTTGCAAGACAAGGTTTCTCTGTGTAGCCCTGGTTGTTTTGGAACTCATTCTGTAGACCAGCCTGGCTTCGAACTCACAGAGATCTGCTGTCTCTGCCTCCTGAGTGCTGGGATTAAAGGCGTGTACCATCACCACCCTGACTTTGCTTATTCTCTAGAGACAGAGTCTCTCTCTCTGCATCTGTAGCTAGACTGGCAGCCTCAGCGAAGCTCCTGTCCCTGGCCTCACAAATGCTGGTCTTCTGGACACACAGGATCACACCTGGACTTTTTTTTTCTTATAGTGATGCCAGTGACCGGGTCTCATCCTTCCACATTCAGTACTTTTACCTGCCCGAGACTCCCTTACTTACTTACTTACTTACTTTATTTATTTATTTAGATCTTTTTTATTTTTAGATCTTAGTGGTCCAAGTCGGCCTCACACTCTCAATCCTCTTGCTTCAACTTCCCTAGTATTGAACTATAGGCCCACATTGATTCTTGTTAATGATTTATATATGTTTGGCCCAGGGGTGGCACTATTAGAAGGTATGGCCTTGTTAGAGTAGGTGTGTCACTGTGGGTGTGGGCTTTAAGACCCTCATTCAAGCTGCCTGGAAGCCAGTATTCTGCCAGCAGCCTTCAGATGAAGATGTAGAACTCTCAGCTCTGCCTGGGTCATGCCTGCCTGGACACTGCCATGCTCTTGCCTAGAGGATAATAGACTGAACCTCTGAACCTGTATGCCAGCCCCAATTACACGTTGTCCTTATAAGAGTTGCCTTGGTCATGGTGTCTGTTCACAGCAGAAAAACCCTAACTAAGATAATTCTTCAGAGGCAACAGTCTTGCCTACAGTAGATACTGTACACTTAGCACGACTTTGTTAAAGTAGCTTGAGTTTCACACTCTGCAAGCTGCATAAGGAGAGAAGAGTTCATTGTGGCTCACAGCTTGATGGCACAGCCCATCATGGTGGGAGCCTGGCCCGAGGCAGCTGCTCACACTGCACCTGTGTTCAGCTCATTCTCTATTGTTTTATTCAGCCCTGAAACCCTGCCCATGGAACGCTGGCAACTTTCAGGGTGGGCCTTCCCACTTCAGTTAACCGAATCTAGATAATCACTGACAGGCGTGCCCAGAGATTTGGTTCCACGCTGATTCTAAGTCTCGCCAGTCAAGATTAGCCATTTAAGCCTGCGAAGCCTAGGAGAACCTAAGTCCCTTGATTTACCTGCTGGACCCTGTGGACCCGAGCTTGCCTTTGCTTCTGCTATGTGGGAGAGAGGCAGTGCCCTGCAGGAATGCTGTGTTGTCTTCCCGTAGCCCTTTATCTCACCTGAGGCCCTCACTCCCATCTGGAAGTTTGGACTCTGGCCTGGATCAATTAGAATTTCTTCAGCTCTTAACTGGCCTATGAAAATAGAAATTTATTGGTTTGGAAAACTGGAAGGTAAGTCCAAAGGTGGCCCTAGGCAAAGGAGTGTCCCAAAGCCTTGCAGACTGATGCCTTCTCCTTTCTTAGCTCTGATGAGAGCTTGTGCTGGCCTCCTTTCTGAAGCAGCAATCTCAGTAAATGGAACACCTCCATTCCCCGTTGGTTCTGCCCGCAGTCCCAGAACCTCATGGAGCTCCCTGCCCACTGTGGTCCGGTAAGGAGAACACTCTGATTGGCTCATCCTGGTCTCATGCTCTCTGCAGACTTGAGGACTGCAGCCAATCCCACTTGAAAATTTAAATTCAGTCTCTGTGTTGGCTCTTCAAGGCCATGTCATAGCACAGTTACTAGAAGAGGAAGGTTGCATACCGCATAGGTAAATTCAGTAGAGAACCATGCAAGGGTGTTTTGTTTGTTTTGTTTTCCTCCACAAATACAAGACTTACTGACTAGTAGTGGCTTAAAAACATTAAGACTCTTATCTCATATTGTAAGCTGTCTCTGATGACAGGCACACCAAAAGTTATTGAGTGACTATATATACACACACACACACACACACACACACACATATATATATACATACAGACACACACACACACACACACACACACACACACACACACACACACACACACACATATATATATATATATATATATATATATATATATATATATATATGTATATATATATATGTATATATATATATACACACACACACACATATATACGGTCCGGAGAAGCTCTTATCTCCCATCTCCCAACATGTCAACCTTTGATTTCCAGGTCCCTGAAAGCGACTGTCATTCTCAACACACCTACTCACAGAGCATTGAGAACAAGTGTAAATTGGTCAGTTTTTGTTGCCATGATAAAACACTCAAGAGCATCAGTTAAAAGGAGAAAAGACATACTTTGGCTGACAGTCTCAGACGGTTCTATCCACAGCTGCCTTTGGGCCTGTGG
Organism: Mus minutoides; assembly: GCA_902729485.2. Classification (NCBI taxonomy): domain Eukaryota; kingdom Metazoa; phylum Chordata; class Mammalia; order Rodentia; family Muridae; genus Mus; species Mus minutoides. The sequence continues at coordinate 313,780 of LR749500.1, forward strand.
TAGGCAGAGCATCATAGAGGGCAGTGAGTGGTGGAACAAGCCTGCTTACTACACAGAGGCTGGGACACAGGGAGACATCGAGAACTCTTTCTAGGGCATTACTGCAGTGGCCCATTTCTTCCAACCAGTCTCCACCTCCGAACAGTCCATTAAGTTTTGTATTTATCAATGGACCAGTCCATTGACTAGGCCAGAGTTCTGATGCTCCAATATGCCTATCAGCTGCAACCACTTTTTCAATATGTGGGCTGTTGGACCTCTGTGATCCAGGCCGTAACAGTGCATCTGAGTGCCTGCCCAGGGCCACTAAAGACCCTTTGTGTCCCTCGCTCTATATTGATCATTGAGGAAAACTCTTGTCCTGGAAGAGCGTCCTCTTTAACTGTCATTGATGATACAGAGCTAGAGCTCTGTAGCTACAAGAGAAGCTTGGATGTGCGGATCTCTGTTTTGTTTTTGAGACTGTATCACAAGGCTTTGCCAAAACTGGCAAAAGAGGAGGGGACTAATAGCTGCGTGGTATACTGTCTTAGTTTGCTTCTTATTGCTGGGATGAACCCCACAACTGAAAGCAATCTGAAGAGGAAAGAGTTTTACTTCCTCTGGGAATTCTCAGGTCACACTCCTTTACTGAGTGAAGTCAGGGCAGGAACTGAAGCAGGCACCAGGGAGGAACACTGCTTACCAGCTTAGTCTCCAGGCTTATGTTCATCTACCTTTCTCATATCTCCCGAGAACACCTGTCCAGGGGTACTACCACTCACAGTGGAATGGGCTCTTCCACATCCATCACTAATCAATAAAATAGCCCAAAGACTTGCCTACAGGCCAGTTTGAGACATTTTCTCGACTGAGCGTCCCTCTTATCAGATGACTCTAATTCATGTCAAACCGATGAAAAGCTAACCAGCAAATATATTATTTTAGTTTCTTATAAAATATTTATTTTACTTTTATTAATTTGTGTCTGTGTGTGGGTATGCTTGTGTGTGTTCCTACACGTGCACATGAGTATATGAACCTGAGGAGGCCAGAAGAGGGTGTCAGATCCCTAGGAGCTGAAGTTACAGGCACCGGATGGGACAGTCACCCGACATGGGTGCTGGGAGCTGAACTCAGGTCCTCGGCAGGAGCAGCTCTTCACTGCTCTTCAGTGTTCTTCATTGATGAGCTTTTCTCTAGGCTTTGCTAAGTGTGGCAACAGCAACCCCACCCCCACCCCCCAAAACATCCCCAATTCTCAATGGCTCATGCTGTAAACTTATTTCTTGTGGAAGCTCTGTGCTGTTATTATTCGTGGGCAGATGTAACTCTGCTCCTTGTATTTCTGTCTTTGGAGCAGACTCCGCACACCACCTCCTAGCAAAAGCTACGAACAGAAGAACCTCAGGGAACACAGGCTTTTTACGTTGTATTTAGTCAGGTAGGACACCTACCCAGTTGGTGAAAACTTAGACTGAAGCAGCCACAGTTTGGTTGTTTCTTAAGGAATTGAGGACTTGAGAAGCATCCTAGCTACTTACTGTTTTGTTACTGAAAGGAGACACCACGACCAAGGCAATTTATAAGAGAAAGCATTTAACTGGGGGCTTGTTTACAGATTCAGAATGTGAGTCCACGACCATCGTGGTAGTGATGATGACAGGTGGGCAGGCACAGCTCTGGAGCAGGAGCTGAAAGCTTACGTCTGACCACAAGTAGGAGACTGTGAGAGACACTGCTCCTAGCATGGAAATTTGAAACCTTAGAGTCCATCCTCGGTGACGAATCCCGTCCAACAAAGCCACACCCTCTAATCCTTCCTAAACAGTTCACCAGCTGGGAACCAAACATATGAGCCTATGTGGGCCATTCTCATTCAAACCAGCACAGAAGGGCTCGGCTGAACCTCTGCTCCATGGGGCGTTGACTGTATTTGATGGGCTATTCAGCTGGCAGAGAGGCTACCCTGGAGAGTCTAGAGCAGAGGTTTTCAATATGTGAGTCATGACCCCTAGGGGGTGGGTGTCAAAAGAACCTTTCACAGTGGTACCCAACAGCACTGGAAGACCTTAACCCTAAACCTAACCCAAGGCTCTTTGCTTTTACATAGGAGTTAGATTCCTGGTGGTGTCTGGAGGTCTGTGAGAACCCTCTGATCTGTGCATAAAAGTGTGCATGCACGCGCGTGCGTGTGCGTGTGTGTGTGTGTGTGTGTGTGTGTGTGTGTGTGTGTGTGTGTGTGTGTGGTGGGGAGTGAGCACAAGCATGTGGAGGTCAGAAGACAACTCTCCTACGTTGTCAGCAATATTGTTGTTGTTGCTGAAATAAAGCATCATGACCAAAAGTAACTTGTCATGGAAAGGATATTCAGCTTGCATGTCCTGATCATCACCGAGGGAAGCCAAGCCAAGAACTCAAGCAGGACAGGAACCTGGAGACAGGAACCTGGAGGTAGGAACTGACACAGCCGGTGGAGAAACACTACTTAACTGGCTTGCTCTTTCTGATTTGCTCAGTTTTTTTTTCTATATGACCCAGGACCACCTGCCCAGAAGTGGCACCACCCACAGAGTGGGCGGGACTCACAGAGTGGGCGGGACTCACGGAGTGGGCCGGACTCACAGCAATCACTAATCAAGAAAATGCCCTGCAGGCTTCCTACAAACTAATCAGATAGAGATGTTTTCTCAATTGATGTAACTTCTTCACAGATGACCCAAACTTGTGTCTCATTGACAGAAAAATCAGCCAGCATGACAACTTTTGAATGTTATTCCTTATGAGATACCCATCTTTTTTTTTTTTTTTTTTTTTTTTTAATGAGACAAGGTCTCTTACTGTCACCAAGTAGGCTAGGTTTGCTGGTCAGGGAAGCGGTTCTTTCTGCATCCCCATCACTGAGATTACCAGAGTGTGCCACCATGCCTGGCTTTCTGGGAGCTAACTCAGGTCCCCATGCTTGTCAGGCAAGCACTTTACTGACTGAGAAAGCTCCCTGACCCAACTTTATAATCATAAAAAGGCAAGTAAAAATGAAATAGAAAGGTAGATGTGTTTCAATTTAACTGTAGCTTTGCCCCAAACCCCCCGTTCCCAGCCCTCATTACTGTCAAGTGTTCTGCATTGGGCAGCGAGTCTCTGACATAATAAATAATAAATTAAAGGGAATGTTAAAGTAGGTCTTTGACACTTACAAATTGGTTTGATAAAATGAGATCCTGTGGACTTTCCATTAAAACAGCAATTGGCTCAATGTAAATTGAAATAGGGCCTTGAGCATGAAACCTAAGCCATAGCAGGTGACCACCCCCATGGTCTTCTCCGTTTGACAGTTTTATTTCACTTACCCTCAAGCCCGGGAAAAATTGAAGGCATGTTCTAACTCACTGCTATAACCTTTACTCAGTGTTCCCATCCATCAAGGTCCCTAAACCCAACATAAATAAATCCACTGATCCTTTTCAGTGAACAAGTAGGAAGCGCTGGCTTTAAAGATTGCCTGACAGGGTCTGTCTAGTTCCTGTTCCAGCAGATTCTCAGCCACCCAACTCAGAAGGGGTACAATATCCCTTTTTAGGCCACCTGTGAGGGACCACCACAGCTATGTCAGTACACAGAGGCTTTGCAGAGCCCTGGGGCACTGTGGACCTTTCTCAGGAGCATGAGCCTGAGTTAAGTTATATCCTCTCCGGAGGAGACTCCTTTGACCCACTCACATGACCCACTCACGTAGTGCAAGTTCATCTTTTGGGGCTTGGGTGGCGACGTATTTCACAAAGTTTACTTTCGAATCAAAATGCAGCTGTCTGCATATCGTGCTTGCCACGGGGTGCTGGGGGCGGGAGGGATGGGAGGGGAAAGGAGGATGGGAACCTCTCGCGGGACCGCAGAGGCAAACTGTCTTTACAACACTGAAGTCTCTTTAGTATCAGTAATTCGGGGTTACAACAAAGGCATTTCCAGCATCTTAAAAAAAATCCTCCTTAGAGAGTCTGGCCACCTCTTTTCACACCTTCGTGAGTTGTCAGGTCAAGATTTGGGATGCAAAATCCGCCCTCTCAACTTCCTGCTGAACACAATCAGAGCGGCAAAGGATGGGCCACCCACCGGCTGTCCTGGGAGAAGAGATTGTCACAGGTCCTGAGCCTCTGATCCTCCACTACGAGCTGCCCCCCGAGCTGCCCGCTGTGGTCTTGGTCATGGAGAGAGCATACCGCTAACACAACATAGCTACTATATCGCTTACTATTCAGGTCACTGTGGCCAAGTACCTGTCAGAATTAACCGAGGAGAGGAAAGACTCATTTTGGCTCATGGTTTCAGAAGATCTCAGTGTATTGTGGTGAGGAAGACACTGTGGTGGCTCCTCTTATCGCGGAGGGTCAGGAAATATAGCCCGGAAGTAGGGGCTATATTAGAACCTCCAAAGGCTCACATCTAGCTACTGGCTTCTATCAGCTAGGTCTGACCCCATTAAGTCTTCACAGCTCCCTAAAATAGTGCCACCAGCTGGGGAGAAGGTATTCAAAACAGGAGCCTGAGAGGGAAATTTTAGATTTAAGCTAACAGTTGTCAAGGTCTCCAAGTTAGAATCTGAAGCGGGGCTCCTGGCTTTTTCTGCCACCAGGAGAAGGAGGGTTCCCTTATGCTCAGTCCTGTGCCAGATGCCAGGATGCTGGAGGAATTCACGTCTCTCCCAGAACCCTCCACTGCCTGGAAACCCCCCTTAAGTGAGCTGAGTGAACGATGAAGAAAGTACGGAGACTGTGAAAGGCACTGCTGACTGCTACATCAGGCAGCGCTACAGTGCACTGCCGCCTCTTCCCACGCAGCCAGGAGAAAGCTGTGTTGGTTAACTACTTTGCCCATTGATGTGATTAAAATACCTGCAAACCAAATTTATGGAGGAAAGGGATTATTTTATTTTATAGGTTACAGTCTAGAATTGAGGGAGGCCGTCGCAGGAACACAAAGCAGTACCTGAACAGACCCGTAGAGGAATATTGCTTACTGGTTTAATCTTCCAGGCTCACTCAGCTTGCTTTCTTATTTAACCCAGGATAGGAGTGGCACCACCCACAATAGGCTGGGCCATCCTAATTAATTAGCAATTTAGAAATGCCTTACTGACATGGCCATAGGCAAACTTGATTGACATGATTTAAAAAAAAATTATGCATGGGTGTTTTGCCTACATGCATGTGTCTGCACTACAAGCACAAACGGTGCCCATGGAAGCCAGAGGAGGGTTTCAGATCCTTTGGTACTGGAGTTACAGATAGTTGTGATGTGGGCACTGGGAATTGAACTTGGGTCCTCTGGAAGAGCAGAAGTACTCTTAACCACTGTGACATCTCTGTAGCCCACATAGTCTCAATCAGAAAAAAACAAATTAGAAGAAATATGACCAGGCCAAACCCAATGGAGGTTTATTTATCTCATATAATCGTTGATATCTCTGTTGTGGAAGTCTGTTAGCCTGCCAGGCTCCTTCCACATCGTTGCTCTGACACTCTTGAGGAAGCTTCTCTTTTTCATGTGGTCTGAGATCACAGTCCAGCCAATGGCAAGGGAGGAGAGGCTGAAAGGAAGGGAACACACTTTCCACGGAGGCTGCACTGCTTGGATATTGCACACTTTCCACCGAGGCTGCACTCCGTGGATGTTGCTTGCATCACTTCCTCTCACGATGACTAGAACTTAGCTGAGTTGGCACATGAGGGGACAGGAAATGAGATCTTTTTTGAAAGTCCTGTGTTTTAGGACAATGGCCTTAGCTAACTCTCCAGGGTTGGTCAGTGTGGTTAAAACTCACTCATCCAGGGGATTACTTCTGCTGGTCACCTGTCATTGGCTCCATTGGAAGCCTCTAACACTGTAACGATGGCAGTGCCTTAAAATAACCCTTTCTTGATGACCTTTACGGAGAGCTTGTTTTCTTTCTTTTTCTTTTTCTTTTTCTTTTTCTTTTTCTTTTTCTTTTTCTTTTTCTTTTTCTTTTTCTTTTTTCTTTTTTCTTTTCTTTCTTTCTTTCTTTCTTTTTTTTTTTGGTTTGAGACAGGGTTTCTCTGTATAGCCCTAGCTGTCCTGGAACTCACTTTGTAGACCAGGCTGGCCTCAAACTCAGAAATCCACCTGCCTCTGAGAGCTTGTTTTCTTAAGAGCAGAGACCATAATTACCTTTCTGAGACTGGCAGTTGCCTGGTGCCCCGTATCCAATAGGCTTTTACTAAAGGAGTCGTACTCACTCTGGACATAATATACATGTAAACTTTTGTTTTAAGTGACTACCAAAGTTTTTCTAACAGCTCCATTTCTCCAAAAGTATCATTTAAAATGCTATGTGTATAAGTGTATACATATTGTATTAACTTTAAGGACAACAAGATGACTACTTTTTATGTGGCTAAATCTTCAGTATTACCTGTTTTATGGTGTGTATGTGTGTGTGTGTGTGTGTGTGTGTGTGTGTGTGTGTGTGCATTTGGAGGTCAGAGGTCGAGCAAGGTTGTTTTCCTCTATCATTCTCTATGTTTTTATTTATTCATCTCTATGTTTTTATTTTATTTACATACATGTGTGGATATCTGTGTGTGGGTTCGTGCATGCGAATGTGATGCTGATAAAGGCCAGAAGAGTGCATCGGATCCCCTAGCTCTAGAGTCAAATGAGTGCTGGAAACAGCTCAGTTTCTCTGGAAACAAGAGCTCTTAACTCTGGCTCCCACTCTCTCCCTGAATCTGGAATTCACTGGTTGGCTCAACACCAGGAGGTTGGTTGGCCAGGGATCCTGCTGTCTCTGTCTCTCCAGCACTGGGATCACAAGCTCAGGCTGCTGAACCATGGGTTCTGGGGACTGAACTCATCTCATGCTTATGTGACAAGCACTTTCCTGACTGAGCCATTTCCCATCCCTCTTAGTGTTTACATTTAAAGTGGGCTGGGTGCTTGCCTTAGCCACATGCTCTGAACATGAAGTAATGCTCTCAAGATCATGCGGCAAGGTCAGCCACGATGCTGGGCTCACTCTTAATTGCTTAGCCCTTTTGTGTGCTTGGGAAATTGCTGGGTTCCAAGCAATCATGTACGTTATTTTTTAATTATACATTTCTCCAATTTTATATTTGAATTTCTGTAACTGCACTTCCATGCATTCTAATTTAATATTTAAGAGGTGAGTGTGTCACTTCCTAGCACAAAAGTAATTCACAAAAGATGTTTAATTTCATTGCAGACTATCAACTTCTCATTGAAAACTCTCCCAATCTCCTGCCTGACACTGAGTGATATTTTTAGACTCAGTTTTGAATGAATGATTAATTAATTATTAATATTCATGGCTTCTCTGGCATGCCAGGTACTGAGGAAAAAGCAAGGATTCTAGAAACAAGCAGGAAATAATCCTACTGCGATTGGCTTATATTCCAGAGAGGTAGAGAACAGATATGCAGAAAGAGAGCAAATCAACCATTGTCTTGAATACAGGGAGACAAGGTAGTTTGGCAATTGCGTAATATTTATATTTCTTTGTGGACTTCTTAGATGCGTACAATGTATTTGATCACATCCTCCCCATCCCTTTCCTCATGTCACCCTTCCGGCCTCAAGCCCTCCTCTTTATCTTAGCTCAGCAAGTTCATTAGAGCTACCAATAATGTTCATAGGTATGGGTCATCTGCTAGAGCATAGACAACCACCCAAGGGCTACAGTGCCTTAGAAAATGACCTTGCTTTCTCTCTGTAGTCATCAGCTACCAATAACTCCTCAGGGTTGGGGCCTCCAGAAACAGGGCACTATTAAACAGAAATTGAGGGAGAGAGTGACTTTAACTTGATTCTTCTGGCCTTGGGTATATGGGCATAGAAAATAGGTATACAAATAGAACACTTGCTGATAAATAATCATAAAGAAATGACTTTGATGAATATGTAACCTCACCATCTATTAAAATGAAAACAAAATTCCATGCCAATGTAATTATCTAATACAGTAAAATTCAATGACACACTAATTTTATACTTACATAGTGGGGGAAGATGGTAGAAAACCATGAAAAATTTTTTTTATATAACAAACCAATTTGTTTCTATAAGAACAGGAAACTTCGTATGTATAGTAGGCACACTAAAATTCGTAGCACAGGACTGGGGAGACAGCTCAGTGAGGAAGAGTGCCTGCTGTGTGTCCCAGATAGATTTTTTTAAAAATCAACTTGACATGAGCTTGGGACATCTGGGAACTTCAACTGATTAGCCTAATTTTTTCAGAGACAGGGTCTCACTCTGTAGCTCTGGCTGTCCTGGCACCTATTATGCAGAACAGGCTGGACTCCAACTTATCTAGATCCATGAAACTTCAATTGAAAAGATGCCTCCATTGGATTGGCCTGCAAGCAAGTCTGTAGAGCATTTTCTTGATTGATGGTTAATGCCAGAGGGTTCAGCCCGTGATAGCTGGTTCTGTTCCTGGGTAGGACGTCCTGGGCTATATAAGAAAGTGAGCTGAGTGAACCATGAAGAACAAGCCAGCAAGCATCTCTCCTCCATGGCCTTTGCTGCTTCAGTTCCCGCCTCCGGGTTTTTGCTTTGCGTTCCTGCCCTGACTTCCCTCGTGAAGGACTGTGCTGGGGGAAATGTAAGCCAAAATAAACCATTTTCTCCTCAGTAACTTATGGTCTTGTTGTCTTACCACAGCAATTCAAAGCAAAACTAAGACACCATGCAAATGTGTACCAAGCCAGGGCATAGCCATGGGCACCAGCAACAATAGCATTGTGTGGGGCAGAGATAGGAGGTCACTGGGGCTTACTGGCCACTGGTCTGGGCCCAGGTTCTATGAGAGACACATCATCTCCAATTCCAACTCCAGGTGATCCAACCCTTCTTTTGATCTTTGTAGGTGTTTGTACTCATGTATATGCACCCCCCCCCAACACTAACATTTTATTTTATTTTATTTTATTTTATTTTATTTTATTTTATTTTTTGGGTTTTTGAGGCAGAGTTTCTCTGTGTCACCTTGGCTGTCTTGGAACTCACGGTGTTGATCAAGTCAACCTCAAACTCACAGAGATCCCCCTGCCTCTGCCTCCTGAGAGCTAGAATTAAAGTTGTGTGCCGCCACTGCCCGCTTCACTTTTTTTCATTTTAAAAACATAATTTCTTGTAATTTCCAAACTTTTTTCCTTTTATCCTTTTTTCACAAACAGAATATTGAAGTTGGTCAGAAAAAAAAACCTAACCCCCTCACCCCTCTCCTCCTACCCCCCTCTCCCCAGCTGGCGATAGAGCACAGGGCCTCACACATGTTAGGTAAATACTCTTACCTTGGGCAACATCCCCAGACCTTCTAAGAGTTTATGCATTATATGCAAATTCACCATATGTCTTCCAAACTTGCTCTGAGCCCCTTTAACCTAACTAACATACGCCACCAGCACACTCCAGCAATGTAAAACAAGCATCTGTATCCTTAATGTGTCCATTTCTCTCAGGCTCCTCAGGGTTGGTGTTCAAGGTCTCTCTACAAGAGCTGTAGCTGATAACATTGAGGAGTCTGCCGTTCTCCAGATGCCAAGAAGTCTACTGGGTTCTGTCCCCTAGCTGAGAACAAAAATCCTGTAGCTCCGGTGGAAACATTGTTGCAGTCTCCAGATAGAGTGTGGTGGGGATTGGCCAGCCAACGGTTGTTTCTCAGCAGCTCTGAAAAATGGCTTCTTACAAAGTTACAAGCAGTGTGAATTGAAGCCAGGGGATCTGCCTTTCACTATTACACTTCTTACACTACTGTGGGCACTGACAATGCTTGTGTGATGAACATCTTCCACCCAGCTTTCAATATTCCTGCATCCTTAGCATTCATGCCCTGCAGGGTTCCCTCCAGCCTTGTCTCTTGGTGTTTTTTTTTTTTTAATTAAAAAAAAAATTTTTTTTATGTATAAGTGTTCTACTGCATATACATCCACATGCCAGAAGAGGGCATCAGATCCCTTTATAGACCATGTGGTTGTTGGGAATTGAACTCAGGACCTCTGGAAGAACAGCTAGTGCTAACCTCTGAGCCATCTCACCAGCCCATCTCTTGAGTTCTTTCTGCTGACCACTGCACACTCAGAAAGGAGGGCATCTTGGCTCTATGCTAGAGTGTAAATCACAGTAAGGCACCTGCTGTGGTACAGACCTTCCCTTTCTTATATTTTTGTGTTTGTGTGTATATGTGCATGTGTGATCAGAGTTTATGTCAGATGTCTTTCTTAATGACTGTACACCTTATCTTTGGAGGCAGGGCCTCTCCCTGAACCTAGGATTCACCAGTGTGACTAGACTACTGGCTACCCAGTGGGCTCCAGGGGGTCTGCTTGGTGGTAGATCCTCATAGGTACAGAGTAAGTGCTTTATTGACTGAGCTATCTTCCCAGCTCCTTAACCTCTCGCTTTGATTGAGCTCTCTGCAGTAACCCCTGCAAGAGAGTACATTAGTGAAACACAGTCTCCTGTTGGCATGGTTGGCATCACTTACTTTATTTCTGCTGTTGCACTTGGCTGTGAGCTGCCAGGGTCCCAACTTGGAAACTACATATCATCCATCATTTGGAAACTCGACAGCGTGGTTCCATCTTTCTCCAGCTTTCTGTGCTGCTAAGAAGGTCTTGTGTGTGGCTATCTTGGAGTTCTCTTCCCTTTGTACAAACTTTTTGGAGGCGTTGCCAGCGGTTGCTTAGTGACTATCCTGTAGAACTGTGCTATTGGGATTAAAGATTCAACCCAAGTAATTGTTACTGGCCACGGGACTCTGGCGATTTCATCCAGTCTCTCCATGCCTCAGTTTAAAGTCTGTGTAATGGGGCTAATTATACCACCTACCTTATGAAGCTGTGGTAATTATGAATTTACATAAATCCTTTTCAGGCACACAGACCATTTTGGAGCCTATGTGCATCTAGAATGAAGAGAGCAAGTTTCGTCTGTCAAGAATGTACAGTAAACGTGCTTGGCTTTGAGGACTGTGATATTTCTGTTACCACTGGTCGGTTTTACCTTTGTCATGTGAAAGCCACCCCGAATCAAAAGGGAATGAATATACACAGTGAAGTTCCAAGAAAACTTTATTTAGCCAAAGCCTGGTGGCACAAGCCTGTAGTCCCAGCTGAATGGGAGGTCGAGGCAGGTAGATTGAAAGTTCAAGGCCTGCCTGGGCTATAGAGTGAGTTCAAGGCTACTTAGTGAAACCTGTCTCAGTATACAAGTTTTTGTTTGTTTGTTTATTTATTTATTTATTTATAGGGATATAATTCAGCGGTGGGTGTTAACCTCACACGTACAAAGCCCTTGGTCCAATTCCTAATAACCTCCCCACAAAAACCCAACAATAAAACAAGACCTCTATTTATTCTGTGTCAGGCAATGTTGGCACACTGCCTGCAGGTTGCTGACACCTGAAAGAAAACATCCTGTCCTCTTGCGCCTATTTTATCAGCCCCACTCAGAGGTCTGCAGGCGCCCCCTAGTGGAAGCATCTAACATAGCAACCATGGCGTAGATCCACAAACACAAGCAGATCCACCAGTACAGTGGCAGGCTTGTGTATGGTAGCATCAATCAACTAACCAGGTCGTGCCATCGTTACGGACAGGCAGTTACCTGTCCGTATTAAGTTAACTGTATTAAGATGGATTATGTATTTCCCAGGTCATTCTACTTAAATGTGTATAGTATCTGTGATGGCTCTTCTAGGTTATCTGGAATAAAACACGATTCATAAATGGAGGGCTCACTGGATTCCAGATCTCGAGGCAGGAAGATAACATGTCTTTGATCTGGATCTTGAGGCTGGAAGACACAGTTTTTGATCTAGATCCTGAGGTGGGATGACACACTCTTTGGATCTTGTTGGACACTGTGGTGGTTTAAATATACTTGGCCCACAGGAAGTGGCACTATTAGGAGGCGTGTCCTTGTTGAAATAGGTGTGGTCTTGTTAGAGGAAGTGTGTCACTGTGGGGGGTGGGCTTTGAGGTCTCCTAGGGCTCAAGCTGTGTCCAGAGACCCTCCTCCTGGCTGCCTGTGGAAGACAGTCTCCTGCTGCTACCTTTGGAACAAGACGTGGAACTCTCTTCTGCTGCAGCACCATGTCTGCCTGCACACTGCCATGCTTCCCACCATAAACCTCTGAAACTGTAATTTCCAATTAAATGTTTGCTTTTATAAGAGTTCCCTTGGTCATAGTGTCTCTTCCCAGCAAAAAAATCCAACCTAAGGTAGACACACCCCTTTAATTCAGATATTGAAGCACACCTTTAATCTGGGTCATACCTTCTGCTGGAGGCCCATGTAAGAACAACGGAAGAAAGAAGGGGTTGTTCTTTTTTCACCCGCTCATACTCACTTGACTAGCACATCCATTTGGAGCCTACTTCTTCAGGATTCCAGCTTATACAGAAGACCAGTGAAATATCTAGCCTCATGGGACTGAGCAACTATTAGATTCTTAGACTTCCTGTTCACAGCTGGCCATTGATGGGTTAGTTGGACTGTAGCCTGTAAGCCTTTACAATAAATTACACACACACACACACACACACACACACACACACACACACATGTTCCATAAGTTCTGTGACTGTAGAGAACCCCAACTAACACACTATTAACAAGGTATGTGGAGTACAAATTAGTAAGATCCTCTGTTTAAGGCCCACTCGTCTTTGGGTATCAGTCATACAGTGCCATGCCATCGGAGTGCATTTTCAACAAAGTGCCTTCTCCTTATTTTTCCTGAGCGCACAGAGTCTATCTCATTGGGAAGGCATATTATTCCTGTGACACAAAAACACGTCACAGGTGCTCCCGGCTTCCTCTGAAGCCTGGAAGAAAGAGCCTCACCCCACCAGGTAGGCCTGTGTCCATGACACGTGACTTTGGCACGGATAAGCCACACCAGTGTTCCCCTTGAGCTTCAAACCTGAAAATTTTTATGTCTGCCTGATCCTCTGAAACTTCCCTTCTAACCCAATGTTATACCTGCTCCAAATGTCCAGTCTTTCAGGTAGAGATTTGATCTTTGAATTTCTCGTCTGATGATCTAGCCCAGCATGGTGGCCTTGCTGTGTGTCTCGTCTCCCTTTTGACATCTGCCCATCAAGAGTCTCCCACTTCACTGACTGGAGTGTGGAAAGCAGGCTTTCCCACACCTCCTTGGAAGACTTGGTTTGTGTTTCTGTCTTCTCAGAGTCCTAACGTCCCCCAAAGGAATGTCTTAATCTAGAATTTTCTATTGCTCATTCAGCCCTTTAACATCCCACAGCCCAGGGGGATTCAACAGAGGCTCCTGGAGGACTGTGTGAGTGAGCAAGGAAGGGAGGGGGCAGAGCACAGTCACTCCCTGGAGCAGCCCCTGTCTCTGGGGAGACACTTGGTGGTCACTGGTGCATCCTCCGCTTCTGAGCATCCCTTAGAATAATGCCCCGAATCTGGAGAACTAGTGAGCAGTTGCAAATCTCCCTTCATTAATGGTGCAGTGTGTTCCCAATAACGAAGGCTGATTGGCACTGCATTCAAATGCAAAGCTCTGTCTTTGTTTCTTACACATAACCTTTTTTTTATTTTTATTTTTAAAAAATTCCTTTGAAAGCAATGCTCTGGGGCTGCTGAGAGTCTCTGCTCAGTTGCATCTCTAAAATGGGGTGTTTCCGCTCAGTGGCATCTCTAAAATGGGAGGTTGAGGTTTTGGTTCTTCAGTTCCCTCCCAAGTCTCCATTTTCTCAGTCATCAAGAAAACTACGTTCATTTTGAGTTTCCGTTAAACTTAAGAGAGACGGTGGGTTCAGATGTGAATAGAATAGAAGCGAGTTCTGATCGTGTGTGACTGATGAAGCAAGGCTCCTCCACAACAGCCGGGCCGGGAGCCGGGAGCCGGGAGCCGGGAGCCGGGAGCCGGGAGCCGGGAGCCGGGAGCCGGGAGCCGGGAGCCGGGAGCCGGGAGCCGGGAGCCGGGAGCCGGGAGCCGGGAGCCGGGAGCCCGGAGCCGGGAGCCGGGAGCCCGGAGCCGGGAGCCGGGTCTCCTGCCCCGCCCCACTCAACTAGCCTCTTGGTCTCACACCTTACATAGGCCTTCTAGTACCTTCTTCTGCTGCCACCTATGCAGCAAAATCGCCTATTGCTATAAAGGGAGGCAAGTAAATATTATTGTTGGTGATGGATGGATGGAAGGTGTTTATTTAGCCAGACGTGGTGCCAAGCACAGGACTGGGAATAGCGCCCATGCTCTGCTTGGGTAGTGATCCCACTTGGAGCAAGGCTAGAATTTGCTTTGTCCTAAGTTGGACTTATAGGCACCTTTTATTTCCTCTCAGCCTTAACTCAGGACATATTTTAGTGACAGACATGGGTTTGCAAATCCAAGAAAGGAACAGCATGGTGTGATTGCTGACCTTTGTTGCCAACCTGACTGCATTTAGAATAATCTAGGAGACACATGTCTCGCTGTGCTCATGAGGGTGTTTCCAGAGAAGCTAACTGAGAAGGGAACACCTGCCCTAAATGTGGGCAGCCCCTGCTCAGAGACTGAATGAAAATGCTAACCGCACGCATCTCTTTCTGCTTCCCGTGCCCTGCCTTTTTACCAACAAGTCTTCCCCCACACGACCAATGACCATTGCAACCCCTCAAGCCAGGACCACAAATTAACCCTTTCCTCCCTCTAATTGCTCCTGTTGGACACTTTGTCACAGCAACGGGACAAGTCACTGGTCATTGTATTGATGCTCCATGAACCCAGAGAGATGAGAACAGACTCAGAGAAGGGTGACTGACAGCTGACCTCAGAGGAAAGGAGGGTGGGGGTACAGAGAGCGGCTGGTGCTAAAATGTTGAGGAGACTTTTTAAGGTACAAATGGGACGAGCGATTCCCAGAGCTGAAGTTCCCTTGATCTAACAGTTCTATAAATTATGCACATGTGTACCCAGACTCCATTAGTCTTAAGTGCATTTTGAAAAGTAGTTCTGGAAGAACGAGCAGCAAACTAGCAACGGGGGTTCTCCTGAGGACACGGGACAGTCCCCACTGAACAGAGAGAGACTTCTGACTTGCTCTGATGTTTTTACATGGAGAATTCCTGCACTCAAAAATGTTGAGTGAAGAAAATAAAATTTAATTGCCAAATGGTGATGGCTGCTGGTAAACTTCCAGTGGAGAAGAGATAGGCGGCGTTTTTTTTTTCTGGGCCTTGCTGAGGGCAGCCGGGGATTCACAGGTGAGGGCTGAGTGTGAGCTGGGCTGTGGATAAGGGCCATAGTGTGAGATGGTCCAACAGCTGGACAAGTCTGTGGTCTTCATTCCATGGGAGCATACCATTGGGATAGGGTCTCCAGAGCTTAGGAAGTTTCTCCAACCACGAGCAGTCGTGTAAAAATGAGCAAAACAAAACAAAACAAAACAATGAGAGAGATTGGCCCGGGCAGTGGCCTGAAAGCCCAGCATTTAGGAGGTAGAGAGAGGCAGGAGGACCAGAAGTTCAGGCCTGTCTCAGTTACACAGCAAGTTTGAGGCCAGTCTGGGCTGCCTCCCAGACAGGGCTGAATCCCTGTCTCAACAAAACAAAACAAAACAAAACAAAACAAACAAAACAGCGAATGGCGAATGGTGGGAGCATTGTCACCAGCCCTCAAGACCTGGCAGGTATATCTGCTAGCTCCTCACTTCAGGGCAACCTTCCCCAAAGCCACTGGGGAGCAGAGAGGGACCTGCTCCCCGTCTCCACCACCGTCTCTGTGGTAAGTGTGTTTGCCAGCTTTCCATTACAGTAACAGAATGCCCGAGTCATCAACTCATGGACAGGGGTGGAGGTTGGAGGCAGGGGTGGGGTCGTTTTGGCTTACGGTCTCAGTCTATTGCATTTTGGCTGGTGCGGACCATGTCGGTAGGGACACTCATGGAAACAAAGCTGCTTGCTTCATGACTTCCAGGAAGCGAAAACAAAAGAAAAATAAAAAGACTAAGAAAAAAGGAAGAGACCCACCATCTCTTTGAAAGCGTAACCCCAATGACCTAACACCCACTTAAAGTGTCCTTGTCAGTGATAACATATACCCGGACACCAAGCCCTTAACACTCATGCAAAACTGAGCAGTGCGACCTAACAGTTTGGGTCAGAAGACAGACTTGGGGCAGAGATAATAGCGTGGGGTTAACATAGCCAGACTGTGCTCCAGTGTATCTGATGTGAGAAATCTATGTGACTTCGTAAAATATTGTATGCTTATTTATTTATTTATTTATTTATTTATTTATTTATTTATTTTTATTTTATGTGTGCACGCACCGGGTAGGATATACCATAGCATACGTGTGGAAGTCAGAGGGCAACTGGAAGGAGTTAATTCTCTCCCACTCTCTGGGTCTCTGGAATTGAACTCAGGTCACTAGGCTTAGCAACAAGTTCCTTAGTGACCTCTCTCTCTGGCCCCAGAGTGCCCTGGTTATCGCACTCCCCAGGCCTGATCATTTATTTGTTACTCTTAAAGACTTACTTTTGACTGGACTCAGAAGTATAAGCTCTCAGCGAGTACAGCCTACATCTTCTGGCAATCTGTTCCTGGTATTTTTCCTCGGCTTTCCTCCATATACTTGGCCAAAGATTTAGCATCTTCTGTAGCCGCCGCCTCCTCCTCATTTTTCGTAGTGTGTCATTTCGTCAGGGCAATACCTCTGCATTTGCGTTGCAGGACACAAAGGAGTGACACCAGGGTGAATCTTGGGTGCTTCTGTCCTGGGCTTTATCTTCTGTGTTTAAGGGCTTTCTGACAACATACTGGTGGGCATCATCTTCTTCAGAGACACGGAAAGACTCTCAGATTCTGCTCGCTTTTCTCAGCACCCAATTGCCAAGGCACAATAGTATCTGTCAGTCCAGGAATAGCCACCTCCACCTCTTTTTATAGAATAACCAAGTTGAGAACACTCAGATTGGCACCCACAACGCATCCTCAGACAGACTCTCTCTCCAGCGCTCCTCGGGCTAGAACAAGAATGTCCCTGACTCAGCAGCAGGCGTCCTTTGCCGACAAGCACCTGGCTTGATGGGAAAACCTCGTGTAGAGTTCCCACCACTGATTTGGATCACATGACCAGTCTATGTTCACCCAGAGCACCGGCGGCTATTTCTGTGGCCAGGGCTTCTCACAGAAAGCACACAGCTTACCCTCATCGTCCACTTTAAAGAGAAATAGGTGGCGAGGAAAGAGATATTTAGCTTCATCTCGACACTGCCGACCTCCTAGGAGGCACCCTGTAAAAGAGACTGTCATTTCTAAAAGAGACTGTCATTTCATCGTAACAAGCACGGACTGTCTCTGGTTTGTTTGAATCAACTTGATTGACACACTTGGGACATAAGGAACACTCTATCTAAATTGTTTATTCAGATCTTTGCGGGTGGCGTGAATAAGCAGTTCGTATTTCTGCTCTTAATCCTTGTCTTTCAAGCATGTCACATGGCAGCATTAATGAATGAGAGTGTGATTTAATGCCTTCTAAGCAAATCTATTAGTAAATCATTTGTTAAATCAAATCGATTGCTTTGATTTTCTTCTACATTAATTGAAGAGTGCTAGATAGTATTGACTTGCAGTCAGGCTATCTTTGGATCAGCCAATGAGAAGAGAGATGGAAGAATATCTAGAAAGAGAAGTTACTTTAGTTTTGAAAATCAAATTATTGTGGTTTCAGGACTTGTCGCTTTAACCAAAATGGAGGAGTTTTACAAGAATGGTGTGATTATGGTTAATAAGGTGTCTTATTAGCTGCTGGCAAACACCTATACCCAAGCTACGCAACTTAGCTTAATGGAGGAAATATTTATTTTGGCTTATGATTTTAGAATTTCAGACCACTGTAATAGGAAGGCATGGTTGCCATGGGAACACAAAGAGGAAGCAGTTCATATTTCTGAGGACCAGGAAGCAGAGAGAGTGCTGAAACCAGGTTCTAGACTCTAACTTTCATGGGCTAGGCCCTAGTGGCTTAGCTCCTCCAGCTAGGCCACATCTCCTGAAGATTCCATAATCTCACAGAGCAGTGCCACTATCTGGGGAACAGATGTTCAAATCAGGAACCGGTGGTGCACAGTCTAATTCATGGTCACTGGTATAAACCAAGTATGATACGTTTCATCTTAGTGCACACTGGTTTTCTTTTCTTTTTCTTTTTTCAAGACAGGGTTTTTCTGTGTAGCTCTGGCTGTGCTGGAACTCACTTTGTAGACCAGGCTGGCCTCAAACTCAGAAATTCACCTGCCTCCCGAGTGCTGGGATTAAAGGCGTGCACCACCATGCCCGGCTACACGTTGGTTTTCTAATCCCAGCCTTTAGATGACGTCTAATTAGCAGGTAGATCCTTATCCAATAGGGCATTGTACTGCTTAGAAAACAGGAATTGCAGACACAGAGACAGGCACAGAGGAATGAAGAGATGCAGAGAGAAGGCAGATCCTGTGAAGGCAGAGGGCTGGAACAATACATTCACGACCAAGAGAAGGTTGCTTAGATATTTTGAGGCTACAAAGAGGGAAGGAAGGGCTCCTCTACAGGCTCTATGGGCGCTGGAAGGAGTATGGCTCAGTGAGTGCTTCAGACAGTTTCCTTCCAGAGCTGAAAGATTATACTTTGGTGGGTTTTAAATTTTTATTTATTTTAAATTACGTGTGTGGGCGTGTAGACGCTCTCAGAGGCTAGAGGTGCCAGATACCCTGAAGCTAGAGTCAGGTGGTTGTGAGCCACCTGACATGGATGAGTTCAGGTTCTCTGGAAGAGCAATACATGTTCTTAACCACAAAGCCAACCCTACAACCCCTGCCTTTGTTTTTAAAGCGATTCTGTTTGTGGCTCTTAAAGCAGCCCTTGGAAGTCTGCGCGTGTGCTAGACGTCAAGGACAGGTAGCAGACCTGGAACTTGACCTGAGGTAGGTGAACTATTAAGGCAAAGCCCGGAACAAAATAGCTAGAAACCATCTAACAAGGCAAGCAAGGGCTGCCTCAGAAGAGGCTTGAAGTCATTTTCTCCTTGTAGTTTCGGGTGGCTTCCACCAGGGGGCAGAGCGGGACTTCTGCGCACAAAAAAGGAAAAGCATCTCAAGACAAACTGCCGGCAGGTTAATTCCCGAAGCTAAAACCACCCTTCAGATACCACTCCATCCCCACCCTACCTTACACTACCCCCAGTACTCTCAAACACCACTACCACCCGAAACCACCCCCAAACATCTCCACCTCCACTCTACCTTCATAGCATCCCATTCAGCCCCTCCCCCAAACATCACCGCCACCACCTCGCCTCTCCCTAGGGGGAGGAGAGAGGCAAGAGACGTCCTGATTGCTTGAGGAAAAAGAGTTCTAGGCCCTCAGAGCTAAGGGCAGTCTGATCTCTCAGTTCCCCACGCTCTGTCGTGGGTAATATTGGGGACAGGCCACCTGCCTTTCCTTCAATCAGACCTTGAATCCATTCTCAATTCGGAAGTATTCTGATGGAGAACAATTAACGTTTGCATCATAGGAGTACATCAGAGATGACTGCCCAGAAACCCATGTTTTCCTGCAACTGCTTCAACAGCAGACAGCTCAGGGCCCACACCTTGACCATAGTGGACCTCAGGGTTTTGACAGGAGGGGCTGGAAACACAGACCGGAAGGAGCCATGAGCCTCTTCAACTGCTGTCTTTGTGTAGATTCACAGTCGTTCAGTCCCTTTGGATTCTTTACTGTACCCTAGAACCCACACCATAGTTATTCTTCTAACACCTGCTCTTTAGGCTAGTTAGAGTAAGTCTCTGTGACTTGCAAAAACCACAAAATTAAAAAAACCAAACAAACCCAGAACTAGTATGAATTATGATGTCTGTGGATAGAAACCTACTAAATGCATTACTTCAAGTCATATAGGCTTAAAAAAAAGGAAAAATAACAGAGTGTGTGGGCATGGTGGGGCACACCTGTCATCCCAGCACTCGGGCAGCTGAGGTAGGAGAATCAGAGCTTGAGTCCAGCCTGGCCTACACAGAAAGACCCTGTCTTAAAAATAAAGCAAAACATAAAATAAAAGTGAAACAAATCCAAAGCACACAACGCCCCCCCCCCCGCCCCCCACTCCCACCACCACCAGGACAATTATAAGTCAGAAAAAGGCTGACTGTGTGCAGATTCTCAGCAAACATTTCCTAGCTGGCTATAGTCATTAACTAGCAAGAAGACCCAGTAAAATGGATGTAGGGATAAGGGAGAGGTGGGTAGTGAGGTCTCCGCCTCACTACATGGCAATGGAGACAAAGTGCTCTCAAATGGCTAAGGCAGGCAGCAAGGTGCAGTCCTACTGTGTGGAGTTACACTCTGACGGCCAGTTAAAACCAAGAATGTTTTCTTCAGAGCACGAGGGTGCTCACTTCAGAGACATCTTTCTGAACACACACACTCTCGCCCCTTGAGTATCTCGCACAGGAATCCCGGCCTGTTTGCAAAGGTCCAGGCTGCACAGCAAGTGGGCCTGAAGTTCAGATGGGCCAGTTGCTAGGCAGGATGTGCACCTGACTAGTGGGAGGTGCTGTTTTCTGGTGTACAAGTAGCTAGTTGCTCGCGGCCTGCCTACCTGAGCATCCGCTGTGTGCTTGCTCGCCCGTCTGGGAGGAGAAAATAGTGCCTCATTATGGTTTTAATTTACATTGCCTTAATTGTGTGTGGGATGGAGCGCTTTCTCTTGTGTCTATAAGCTGTTTGTATTTCCTTTCCTGAGAGCCACTTTCCCAATATCCTTTGCATCACAGCTCCTTAAACTACCCATCATTTAATGGAGTGTGTGTGTGTGGGGGGGCGGGGCTCCAAGATAATTTGGCAACAGTGAATGGTTTTTGAACGTGCACTGACCAAAAGTCAGTCCAAAGTTATACATGTAAGGAACGGACATGCCTCTAGCAGCACCATCTCGAGACTTTGAGACTTTGCTGCAGCCTTGAGTCCAAGCACACTCCACATGCCACTTCGCACTGCCTGTGTCCTCAGGCCACCCAGAGCCAGTGAATGAGAAGGGTGCAATTGACTATCTGCAGAAAATTTTGCTGTAAATACCCATTTTCTGCTCTTACAAAAAACACAGTGACTCAATTACACAAGACAAAGAGGTATTTTCCTACTGCCATTTCCTCAGCAAGGGACAAATCTGCATACATTTGGATTGCATTGTGCTAAAACACTTGCTTTTTATGCGTTGTTTTGAGTTGCGTTGTTTTGAGTTGATGACCCGAGTTTGATAAGAAAAATGAAACAAAACAAGAAACAACAACAACAACAAACTTTAAACAGTCATAAGGAATCATGCTATTAACTATTTACCTAAAACATCTATGTCTAAATATATATACACACGTGCGTAATTTAAGTGAAATTCTCTCACAGGGCCTGCCACTGCTCCCTTCAAGAGCAAAGATTACCTTACAAAAACTCCAACACCAGTTAAGAGAAACTCTCCTTTGAGTTGTTGGTGACAGTTGTCCAAGAGATTCAGAAAACACGCAGGCTATTGTTAGTTCTTTTGGTTGCCCCCCTCAGAGGTAGGGGGTAACGCTGAAGACACCATCATGTCAGAAACAGGGCCCAGAGACCCCCTGAGCTGGAACTGACCTGAATGTCTCCTACTTCCTGAGGACTAACTTTCATAGCATCGTTTGGCCACAGAAGGGGCTACAGGAGCTTCCAAAGGAGGGAAGCAGCAACACATATATGATGCCCACAACAACTCGCACAGCTCGATAGCCCTAAGGGTGCAGAAGTGGCATCGCACCTTGGTGACCAACAGCTCTCTAACTGTACTTAAGGCTCCCTTGGCCAAGGATGGTGGCACACGCCTTTAATCCCAGCACTGGGGAGACAGAGACAGGTGGATCTCAGTGTTCAAGGTCAGCTTGGTCTACAGAATGAGTTCCAAAGCAGCCGGGGCTACACAAGAGAGACCTTGTCTCGAAGAGCAAAACAAAACAAAACAAAAACCAAAACACTCCTGAAAGAAGAGGGAAACCATGCTCGGTATGGAAAACTTAGCAAACTGCTCAGGACTAGTGAAGCTGTGGATTTTGGAGAAGAGCCCACGACCACCACTTTTCTAAACCAACGTAATCCCTAACTATATCCCTAAATATTGGCACTTCCAGCTACAGATAAGTATAGTTCTTACCTCCATCGGGAAAACTTCTCTTGCAGCAGATGGAGACCACTACAGAACACGACAACCAATCAGTATGCAGAGTTGTGGAGCCTAGTCACAACAGGTACATTTGCAAAACACAGAAGAGAATTTTGCTGAAGAGGGGGAAGAAGGATTGGGAGAGACAGATGACCAGGGAGTTTACTGTGAGACTATGTCATAGCAATGCCAGAAGTGACACCCATAAAAATATCACCAACATGGCTGCCTAAAGATGAGCTGAACATGGACAGCAACAACAACAGACGCACCAGTGTGGATGGGGGGTGATCTCAGGCTTCATCCCACACCTGGGACCACAGGTAACCAAGCAATGCTGAGACCGAGACACAGCACTCTTCAGGGAGGAGCATGCCAATTTATTATCCAATATCAAACTGGGAGCTCTGAAAACATGTACATATGAGTAACATTATACAGACCGAGCAGGCCATATAAGAATATATGTGTGTGTGTGTGTATGCATACACACACACACACACACACACACACACACACACACACACATTCATGCAGCAATTTATGAAAAATAATCCATGAATTGGAAAGTGAGCCAGGAGAGGCACATGAGAGGAAAGGAAAAGGAGAAGTTTGTAATTATAACCTCAAAACTAAAAGGAAAAAAAAATCATTACACAAAGGCCTGTAATTAGGCCTGGATATATGTGTCCAATAATGTTTGAAGCGTACCTAAAATATTTCTGCCGTTTTGTGTTAAGTATGTATGTGAAGTGGAATTCTCAGTGTTTATGGCTCTAACATCAAAATACAGGAGCCAGCGTGATGCTCAGGGGCTAAGAGGATTTTCTGCTCTTTCAGAGATTCCAAATTCTGTTCCTAGCATCCACATTAGGGAGCTTACAACTGCCTGGACACCAGATCTGATGGAGCCTTCTGGGCTCTGTGGGAACCTGTATAGATCTCTCTCTCTCTCTCTCTCTCTCTCTCTCTCTCTCTCTCTCTCTCTCACACACACACACACAAATACATAACAAAACTACCTATTGATCATCCAAAAAAATATCAAGAGTGCTGTCCATCCTGAAGTACCAAGTGCTCTGCCAGGATTTAATTTTTGGTCGACAGCCCTGGAGGTTGAACCTAGTGTCTCACACTTGCCAGGCAAGTGCTCCACCATTGAGCTGTATCCCCAGTCCACAATTTAGCTCTTTAAATAAAAACCACAAGATCATCCGTTCCAATGATACAGAAATTTGCTTTAATTTTCAGTAAGTGGTAAGGTTATATGTACACCAAAGAAGTGTTTTAAAATAAATCCCTCCATAATTTCTTATCAGTAGATGTCTGGCTTGAATAACTCCTTTACATCTCTCTGTATACAGATTCATATAAAGATTACTCAGTCACGCAAGCGATGGTTGAGGGCTGAGCCCTAAACAAACATTTATACCCTCTGTCTGAGGCTCAGGGAAGTCTGCAGAGGAATGGGCAGGGAGTATGCAGGAATGGAAAGGTAGGGTAAAGGGCTGTGAAAGGCCATTCTCTAGACTCCGCATGAACTTTGTTACCATGAACTCATACTTCAGTCCACACAGGGCTGGTACATTTAACAATCAGTCCTGGCTAAGGTGAGGCGCCCTTGGCCCCACCCCTTACCGCTGAGCTATTGGCTACTGGTAGCTTCTGGGAGACAGCAGACCCTTATCTTTAGCCGTCTGCCCACGTGCTCAGCTCAGTGCATGGCTCCAAACTCACGGTCGCACAGACGGCCCTGGTTAAAAATTCAGTGCGCCAGGGTTTGTGCCCAGTCTTATTGTATCTTGTTAGGTCGTGTTTGGTGGCTATTCCTGGAAGGCATGCTCCTTTTTTAAGGGGTGTGGGGACAGAGGAGAAGGTCATCTCAGGGGGAGAGAATGTGAGGGAAGGACTGGGAAGAGCGGAGGGAAGGGAAAGTGCAGTTGGGGTTCAATGTATGAGAGAAGAATAAAAATACTCCTTGGGTCACAAAACAAAGTGAATAGATCGGAGCCTGAGAGAGAGGATGTGGAGAACTGGGAGGTGGGTGGGGGTTGGGGACATTGGAGCGAGTGACCAGAGAGTGGTCAGTACACATCAGGTTCGTGTGTGAAACGATCAAAGAACAAATGTAACTAATAAAAAGAAGTATGGTCAAGGTAATTTCTCAACCAAGAAGGGGTGAAGAATGGAGAAGGATGAGACGCCCGGCTCACATCCTCTTACTCAACACTTTCTTTTTCTTATCTGGTTGCAGTCTTACTCAGCCGCTCTGGCAAGTCTATTTTTGGTCTATTTCATGTGACTGGGTTCTTCCCTCCTTCTCACCCATCTCAATGGGTAGATGCCCTCTCATCACCTCTATGCTTGAACTTGTTCCCCACCGTAGCAGCGCTCCGAGGAGCCCGCATCTCTAGGATGCACGCAGTGTCTATTCAGAAATACAAATGCAAGGTCTCTGTCTTGTTTGGTGCCCTCCATTTCTGACTCTCTGTCTCCCTCCCCTTCTAGCTGTTCAGCCAGCACCCGACATTCTCCTATGAGCTTAGATTTTTTGGGGGGAGAGGAAATTCTAAGTAGTCTTGGACAGGTCTGAGGTCTGCAGAGCTGTATTTAAAAAGTGCCTGCTTATTTATGTGAGGGAGAGAAACACATAAAGTCCATGAGTGATAGTGTGGTGGTGAGCACCTGTCGCCCTATCATGGGGGAGGCAGAGGCAGGAGGAGGAGGAGGAGGAGGAGGAGGAGGAGGAGGAGGAATCTGAGTACAACCTGGATGATGTAAAGAAATCGTATCTCAAAAAAACACAATACTCTCGAGTTAAAATCTCATTCAGCATTTACGCATGCACAGAAACAATTTTGGAAGACCCAATGCTTATTAGTGGTTAACTGGTGTGTGTGTGTGTGTGTGTGTGTGTGTGTGTGTGTGTAATTTTATTTCTTACTTTGTATAATGCTTTTACTTGCAGTGCCTGGGGTAGAACCCAGGGCTTTGTACACATTAAGCAAGAGATATGACAAGCTCTAGCCAAGGTTTGGAACATGTTCTTAACAGTGACCCAAGCTCCATGTGGCTTTTTAATCTCTGACTGTACTCAGAGTTTTTTGCATCAACAATACATCTTGGAAAGGTTATTTTATCTATCTATCTATCTATCTATCTATCTATCTATCTATCTATCTATCTATCTATCTATTTCAAGGCCAGGGGGAAAAATCCACCTCACTTTTTAAAACATTAAGTAACATTTTATGTGTGAGCTCAGGGATAGAGTAAAAGTTCCCCCTTACCTGTGGGAAAGGGACAGACTAACCCTCTTGATTCCAGTTCATTCCAGTTCGTCCCAGTTCGGGTGTGTGTCAAGGACAGATTCCCCAAAGAGTTCCTGGGTCTAAAGTGTTTTTTCTCATCTTCCTCATTTCTAATATTTGAGGCCGTTTTGTAATTTCCTTCCATAAAGTTGTGCCAGTGTGTGCTCACCCCCAAAATGTATGAAGATATTTGTCTTGATATTCTTGTTTAACCTCTCCTATGGTTTTTGAACACGTCCATCACCGTATTTCTAGAGTCCCCTATCAAGTCAGGCAAGCTTGTGTCTATGAGCAACTTGGTTTCTTTTGTGGTGACCAACTGGCTCTGGTTCTCCACCAGCTTTGTTTCTTCTTGGGTTGTTGTCTTCTGTCTTTTGCCTTCTTAATTCCTCAACAACCCGCCCCCTCATGGTCCTCCTCACCCCCACTCCACCCACAGGGTTTCTCTGTGTTGCCCTGGCTGTAGACCAGGCTGGCCTAGAAACCACTGGGATCCACCTGCCTCTGCCTCTCAAGTGTGATTAAAGATGTGTGCTACCATAACCAGCTTAAAGATCTTTTAATACTAAGAGAAATCAGCTCATAGTTTGATGTGGGTATTATAAATGTTTTTCTTCTTTTGATTTTATTATCATTTTGCTCTATGGAAAACTTAAAGTTCTCAGCTATTGAAATTTATTTATTAGTGTTTGTGGATGCATGTATATGTGTGTGAGTGTATGTGTTCATGTGTCTGTGTGTGTATACGTGTGTATGTGTGTGCTTGTTGGGGCGGGGCAGAAGTTGATGTTGACTGTCTTCCATGGTTGTTCTTTACCTTGTTCTTGGAGACACGGTCTCTCATTGGCTAATCTGGCCTTCACTGCAGTATAGACTGGCTGGCAGCAAGCTTCAGGGATCCTCATGTCTCCACTTTTCTCAGTGCTAGTCTTGTACGTGTATGTCTCTATTAAAAAATAAAAAGAGCTGGGCATGGTGGCGCATGCCTTTAATCCCAGCACTCGGGGCGGGGCAGAGGCAGGCAGATTTCTGAGTTTGAGGCCATCCTGGTCTACAAAGTGAGTTCCAGGATAGCCAGGGCTACACAGAAAAACCCTGTCTCAAAATAAAAAAAAGAAAGAAAGAAAGAAATAGGCTTTAACAAAATTACACTTATGTATGGGAGTGTGAGTGTGTGCATGTGTGCATGCAGTTGCCATGGCAGTGCGTGGAGGTCGGAGGGCAACTTGCAGGACTCTTTGTCTTCTTCCAGTATCTGGATCCCTGGGATTCAGATCATCAGACTCAGCAGCAAAGCCCCTCACTGCCCCCTGAGCTCTCTCACTGTCCCATGCTTGGCTTTTTACGTGACTGCTTGGGGGATCTGAACTCAAGCCCTCATGCTTGTGTGGCAGGAATTTTATTGACTAAACCATCTCCTCAGTCTTATTAAATTTGTTTATTAATCATTTTTTCATAGGTTTGTACCTTTCCTTAAAACATCACATTTCCAAGATTATAAACATGTTGTATGCACAGACCCAGGTGGATTTTGTTTGACTTTTACACGGGGCTCACTATGTAGGCCTGGTTGGCCTTGAACCTACCTTGATTTAAACTGTGTCCACCTACCTTGTTCTGAGGTGGTAGGCATGTGCCAACCTGTTCCATGTTTTTTCTTTCTTTATGATTGACTGCCTTGGTCACCTAAGAACATCTGCTGATAAGCTATCGCCTCCTGGCTGATTTGAAATGCTCTCTGATTCTTAGGACGATGCAGGCAGAAGGTCCCAGGCCAGGAAACTCTGAGATACTGGCTAGTTCTTCATTTTTCTTGCTGACATTTTTGTCTTTTGGAAGGTGGAGGAAGTATCTAGAGGAACTGTTTGTTGCCTTAAGCCAAATTTTGGTCAACCAGATGGAAAAAGGCGGTGAGGGGAAGTGACAGGAACCCTGGTAGAGAGGGATTGTGTCATTTTAGGACCGCTGTCTGCCTCCCGCCTCTTTGGTTAACCCCTGGCTCCATCCCACCTTGTTGGAAACATCACCCGTGTGGTTGGTACCCTGGTAGTCTGTCTCTACCTCTCACTATAGGGAGCTGAAGTCCCTCTGTCTGCTGTTTCTCTCTCACCTCCACTTCTTTGCATATTTTTCCCCCTCAGCCCTCAAGTCATTCTCTCTCATTTTTTGCCTCAGTAACTCCGAATCTTCACATTTTGTTCCAGGTTATCAGAAAAGTCAAGGCTTCCTTAGATGCCCAAGCTGGATGCTTCACAGACCCTTCCAATCCTGTAAGAAGCAAGAAGTCACAGACACTCCAGGAGCCTGATGGTCTGTGAAGTGCAGGCTAGATTTCAGATAAAAACTTCCTATTTTCTATCTTCTGAAGACGGTGATTGGATGGGCCGGTGAGCTAGCTCAGTGGATAAAGGAGCTTGCTATGGAGCCTGAGTTTATCTCAGGAACCCACATAGTGGAGGGAGAGAACTAACTCTTGCAAGGTGTCACAGGCATGCTATGGGGCACTCTCCCACATTGCCCCTTACCCCACACTTACCCCACAGACACAATGAATGAATGAATGAATGAGTAGGACTGGATACATAATTTATGAACCCAGTATGAAATTAAACTGTTGGGTTTCTTGTTCAACAATAAAGAATTTTTTTTGTTTTTGTTTTTTGGAGACAGGGTTTCTCTGTATAGCCCTGGCTGTCCTGGAACTTACTTTGTAGACCAGGCTGGCCTTGAACTTATAAATCCGCCTGCCTCTGCCTCCCGAGAGCTGGGATTAAAGGCGTGCACCACCACACACGGCTAACAATAAAGAATTTTAAGATGAGGACAGTAGATCTCTGAACTAAGAAGAACCCTTCCAAGAGCAGAGTCCTTTGAGATTTTACAGGACACAAGCCTGCTGTAATGTGCTGGATTGTGACCTCTGAAGAGATACATACAAGACTTTTTACTCAGCCTTGGTGAATATAATCTTATTTGGAAAAAGCTCTTTGTAGAAATAGCTGTTAAGACCCTTGAGATCAAAAGGCCATTCTGGCAACTGGAATGGACCAGAGACATAATACACAAGATAAGAGATGAAAGGAGAAAGGGGCCAAAGGGGAGACTCAGACTGTGCTAGCCTTTTCCCATCTCTGTGATGAGAACGCTTGAGACAATCAACTTAAAGGAGGCCAGAGTTGTGTTGGCTCACGAGTTCAGAGGTTTCACACCACAGTCACTTGCATTCATTGTTTCTGCTTCACGGTGAGGCAGAACACCATGGTGGGAGTATGCGAAGCCAGGGTGCAGAGTGAGATCCAGAACAAGAATGGACAACGGAAGGAAAAGAGAGGAGAGAACACAGTATCCCATCTGGGTGCATGCCTCCAGTGAGCTACTTCCTCTGATTTAGGCTTCATCTAAAGTTCCCACCACTTCCCAATGTTCTATTCAGTCAGAATCCATCATCACTGGGCTAATCCAAGGATGAGGTCAGAGTCCTCATGATCCAAAGAGAGTCAGATTGGAGGGATGTAGTCACAAGCTTAGGAGTGCTGACTGCTACCGGGAGCTGGAAGAGGGACAGAGGGAACATTCTCTGCTGACAGCCACAGTCCAGCTCTCTGGAACTCCAGGGATGAGAGGACAAGCCTCTGCAGGTTTAAGCCTTCCACTATGTGGTAACTTGTTATAGTAGCCACATGATATATATATATATATTTCTGTGTGTGTGTGAAGTCACTTTACTCAGGGTGTTTGTGGTTATTAAGTCAGTAAAATTATGTTTGATGTTGACCAGGTCACCATGTGGCAGAGCCTGTCTGAGGATGGGGCTCAGTGGAGAAATCAAAGCCAGGAAACAAAAGTGGAGCAGAAATGGTTACAGAGGCAAACCTGTACCAAATCATCCTGAAGGCAGATAGTGCCCTGCATGATATCTTAGCCAACCATGTCTAAAAAAATACTGAAAACAAACAAACCTCAATTCAGTTTAAAATCAGATTTTGAATAGGTTGGCATGGCATCTCAACTGTGAAGTGCTTGCTATACAGGCTTGAGAACCTGAGTCTGATCCTACCCAGAAAGCTGGGTGTGATTTGCTCTGTCTGGCCACAGGCTGGGTAAGTGACCTCACCTCTGTTCCAACTCCAGCCTGCTCTGCTTCTGGTCCAGTCTTTCTTTGAGGCCCCTATAGCCCCCAAACTGACTCTGCCCCCACACCCAGACTCTGGCTGTATTCTCGAGTCTCAGGTACCTCAGCTGATCCGCTTGTTCTCTCAACTCCTTCCTGTCCTGGTGGATGATCCTGTGTGCTACAACTGTCCCATGCAGTCCATCTAGCCCCAGTCTCAGTAAGTGATCCTACCTTGTCCTGTCCCCATCCTCTCAGCCTTGACTCCACACCCTCGAGGCTCCTCTGAGCTACCCCACCACTTCACATTGGGATTCTGGTTTGGTGGGTTGAAAACTCAGACAGCCAACATCCTAAGTCCAAATGCCTATGCATCACTGCTAAAAGCAATACAATAAACCAAGATGGCATGTTCTTCCTCCTAAAGCCACCAATCCTATAGTAATGTTCTCCAGGGAGAACAATTCAGACAAAATTCAAGACAGAAGTCAAAGAACAATCATAAACACACACAAGCAGTCCAATTCATTCAAAGAGAGCACAAATACCCAGAGGAACTTAAAGAGGACAGGAATAAAATGATTGAAGCCCAAAGAAACACAAGCAGACAGATGAATGGAATAGTGAAGACAATTCATGACATGAATGTCAAATTCAGTAAAGAGATAGAAATAGTGAAGAAAACCCAAATTGATTATGAAGCAGGAAATGAAAAAGCCAGTATAATAAAAAGGTTTGGTTTAAAAGCCTCACCAACAGAACAAATTATGTAGAAGAAGGAATATCTGGGCTTTATCATTCAATAAAAAAGGATTGATTAAAAAACAAACCATGAACAGAATATGTAGGAAATTTGATATCCAATGAAAAGAATAAATCTACAAATTATAGGTATAGAAAAAAAGAAGAATGCTAGGTAAAATGAATTATTAATATTTACAATGAAATTATAGAAGAAAATTTCTCAAATCTAGAGAAAAGGATACTAGAAAGGACCTTTCTAGTACAGTTAAAAATTAAAACATAGATTAAGGAAAGAGCATGAAAATAGCAAGGGAGGAAGGCTAAGTTCCATGTAAGGACAGGCCCATCACAATCATACATAGCTCATTACTGGATGGAAGGCTAAGTTCCATGTAAGGCCAGCCCATCACAATCATACATAGCTCATTACTGGATGGAAGGCTAAGTTCCATGTAAGGACAGCCCATCACAATCATACATAGCTCATTACTGGATGGGAACTTTTAAAACAAGAGGGCTTGGAAAGAGGTGCTTCATGCTCCACAACTGCCTACCTACTGTTATACCCAGCAAAACTATCTCCTAAATTTGAAGATAGAAACAGACTAAAGGAATATATGACGATAAACCAGCTCTACAGAGGATACTGGAGGGAATACTTTAGACTGAAGAGAAAGATAAATATACAAAAGAGGACACAGTTATAAACAGTAACTGGACAGTTAATCAGAGCAAGTCTAAAACATAAGCAAAAATGAAACCACAGAACGAGAACAAAGTGGCATCTTTCAATAACAATTCTGAATATTAATATCTCAAGTTACCAATAAAAAGACACAGACTAGCAGACTGATTTGGGAAACAGGCTTCATATTATTTGCTACCAGTAGGGAACATGCTTCATCATCAAAGACAGACCCTCCCTTAGGGTAAAAGGATCTAAAAGAGATATTTTACTAAAATGAAACTAAAAAACAAAAACAAAAACAAGCAGGCATAGCTATCATAATACCAGAAAAAGTAGACTTAAAATTTAAACTAATCAGAAAGATAAAAAGGGACACTTCATGCTAGTAAGAGGATATTACAATTCTCAACACTTATGTACCAAACACAGGGCACCCAATTTCCTCAAACAAATACTTCTGTATGTAAAACCACAGATTAATCCCAACATAGTAATAGTGGGAAATTTTAACACTCCACTCTCACCAATAGACAGGTCATCTGGACAAAACCGAAATATAGAAACACTAGAATTAAATGATATCTCAAAAATCAAATGTACCCAATGAATGTTTATAGAACATTCCATTAAAACACTAAATAATATACATTTTCTCAGCAGCTGGTAGAGCTTTCTCCAAAAGCAACCACATGTTATGCCACAAAGAAAACCTCAACAAATCTCAGCATTTTATCAGACCACAGAAGAATAAAGCTGGATATCAGCAATGAGAGGAACTGCAGAAAATAAATAGACTCATGAAAATTTAACAATACACAATTGAATAATTGTCTTAGTTAGGGTTTTATTGCTGTGAACCGACACCATGACTAAGGAAACTCTTATAAGGACATCATTAAATTGAGGCTGACTTACAGATTCAGAAGTTCAGTCCATTATCATCAAGGTGGGAATATGGCAGCGTCCAAGCAGGTATGGTGCAGGAGGAGTTGAGAGTTTCACATCTTCATCTGAAGGCTGCTAGCAGAATACTGGCTTCCAGGCAGCCAGCATGAGGGTCTTAAAGCCTACACCCACACTGACATGCCTACTCCAACATGGCCGCACCTCCTTGGGCCAAGCATATACAAACCATCACAATAATAAGTGGGTCACTGAAGAAATGAAGAAAGAAATAAAGAGACTATAATTGAATGAAATGAAAACACAACATATTAAAAAATACAAGATACAGTGGATGCAGAAGAAAACTTATAGTTCTAACTGCCTATATAGAAAAACTGGGCTGCTTGCTTTGGCAGCACATATACTAAAATTGGAACGATACAGAGAAGATTAGCATGGCCCCTGCACAAAGATGACATGCAAATTCGTGAAATGTTTCATATTTTTAACATCCTTTCATGATAAAAGTCTTGGAAAGATCAAGAATTCAAGACCCATACCTAAACATAGTAAAAGCAATGTACAACAAACCAGTAGCCAACATCAAACTAAATGGAGAGACACTTGAAGCAATCCCACTAAAATTAGGGACTAGACAAGGCTGCCTATTCTCTCCCTACCTATTCAATATAGTACTTGAAGTCCTAGCCAGAGCAATTCGACAACAAAAGGGGGTCAAAGGGATACAAATTGGAAAGGAAGAAGTCAAAATATCACTATTTGCAGGTGATATGATAGTATAGTTAAGTGACCCCAAAAATTTCATCAAGAACTCCTAAACCTGATAAACGACTTCAGCAAACTGGCTGGATATAAAATTATCTCAAACAAATCAATGGCCTTCCTTTACTCAAAGGATAAATTGGCTGAGAAAGAAATTAGGGAAACAACACCCTTCACAATAGTCACAAGTAATATAAAATACCTTGGTGTGACTTTAACTAAGCAAATGAAAGATCTGTATGACAAGAACAAGTCTCTGAAGAAAGAAATCGAAGAAGATCTCAGAAGATGGAAAGATCTCCCATGCTCATGGATTGGCAGGATTACTATAGTAAAAACGGCCATCTTGCCAAAAGCAATCTATAGATTCAATGCAATACTGGTCAAAATTACAACTCAATTCTTCATAGATAGAAAGAGCAATTTGCAAATTCATCTGGAATAAAGAAATAACCCAGGATAGGGAAAACTATTCTCAGCAATAAAAGAGCTTCTGGCAGAATCACCATCCCTGACCTCAAGCTGTACTACAGAGCAATTGTGATAAAAACTGCACAGTATTGGTACAGTGACAGGCAGGTATATCGATGGAATTGTATTGAAGACCTAGAAATAAACCCACACACCTATGGTCACTTGATCTTTGACAAAGGAGCTAAAACCATCCAGTGGAAAAAAGACAGCATTTTCAACAAATGGTGCTGGTTCAACTGGCAGTTATCATGTAGAATAATGCATATTGATTCATTCTTATCTCCTTGTACAAAGCTCAAGTCTAAGTGGATCAAGGACCTCCACATAAAACCAGAGACACTGAAACTTATAGAGGAGAAAGTGGAGAAGAGCCTAGAAGGGGAAAGATTCCTGACCAGAATACCAATGGCTTGTGCTGTAAGATCAAGAATTGAAAAATGGGACCTCATAAAATTGCAAAGCTTCTGTAAGGCAAAGGACACTGTCAATAAGACCAAAAGGCAACCAATAGATTGGGAAAAGATCTTTACCAATCCTAAATCCAATAGGGGGCTAATATCTAATATATATAAAGAACTCAAGAAATTGGAATCCAGAAAACTAAACAACCCTATTAAAAATGGGGTACAGAGCTAAACAAAGAATTCTCAACTGAGAAATACCAAGTGGCTGAGAAGCACCTAAAAAAAGTTCAACATCATTAATCAGCAGGGAAATGCAAATCAAAACAACCCTGAGATTCCATCTCACACCAGTCAGAATGGCTAAGATCAAAAACTCAGGTGACAGTAGATGCTGTTAGGAACACTCCTCCATTGCTGGTGGGACTGCAAGCTGGTACAACTACTCTGGAAATCAGTTTGGTGGTTCCTCAGAAAATTGGACATAGTTCTACCGGAAGATCCAGCAATACCTCTCCTGGGCATATACCTAGAAGATGTTCCACCATGTAATAAGGACACATGTTCCACTATGTTCATAGCAGCCTTATTTATAATAGCCAGAAGCTGGAAAGAACCCAGATGTCCCTCAACAGAATGGATACAGAAAATGTGGTACATTTACACAATGGAGTACTACGTAGTTATCAAAAACAATGAATTTTTGAAATTCTTAGACAAATGGATGGATCATCTTGAGTGAGGTAACCCAATCACAAAAGAACACACATGATATGCACTCACTGATAAGTGAATATTAGCCCAGAAGCTCAGAATCCTTTTTAGAAGGGGGAACAAAATACCCATGGAAGGAGTTACAGAGACAAAGTTCAGAGCAGATCCTGAAGGAACGACCATCCAGAGACTGCCCCACTTGGGGATCCATCCCATAAACAACCACTAAATCCAGACACTAGGCAGATGGTAAAAGAGCCTGCTGACAGGAGCCTGATATAGCTGTCTCCTGTGAGGCTCTGCCAGTGCCTGGCAAATACAGAAGTGGATGCTCACAGTCATCCATTGGATGGAGCACAAGGTTCCCAATGAAGGAGCTAGAGAAAGTACCCAGGGAGCTGAAGGGGTCTGAAACCCCATAGGAGGAACATCAATATGAACTAACAAGTATCCCCAGAGCTCCATGGAACTAAACCACCAATCAAAGAAAACACATGGTGGAGCTTTTGGCTCTAGCTATATATGTAGCAGAGGATGGCCTAGTCGGTCATCAATGTGAGGAGAGGCCCTTGGTCCTGTGAAGGTTCTATGCCCCAGTATAAGGGAATGCCAGGGCCAGGAATGGGAATGAGTGGGTTGGGGAGCAGGGGGAAGGGGAGAGGGGATTTTCGGAGGGGAAACTAGGAAAGGGGATAACATTTGAAATGTAAATAAAGAAAACATTTAATAAAAATAAATAAATCTTTGGGCCAGAGCAAGTGGGGTGGAGCGAGTGAGCCAGAGAGAGAAGAAAAGGTGTCTGCAGACAGCTACAGTGTACTTACATATAAACAAATAAATCTTTTAAAAAAAAGAGAAACTGCAAGATTTCAATTAAATAGCTTAATAAGACACCTTAAGGCCTTGGAAAAACAAGGACAAACCAAACCCAAGGATGGGGGATAAATAATTAAGGTCAGAGCAGAAAAGAACCAAATGGAAACAAAATACAAAGGATAAATGAAACAAATAGTTCACACCAACAATCCTGGTTAAATGGGGGTGGGGGGAGGCACAAAACAAAAAGCAGACATGAAAATGAGAAAGAGATCTTTAGGGAGTGTGGGAAGGTAGTGGACATTAGGGAGACGGGAGAGGGGAGGGGGAGACTGGTCAGTGGGTGTTCATGTATTTATGTGAAATTGTCAAGGAAAGACAAACTTAATTGTTAAATTTTTTTGTTGTTGTTACAAAATAATCTTGGTGTGATTGCATGTGTTTGTAATGTCAGTGCTGGGGAGGGGATGGGGCTTGGAGTTGACCTCCCAGCCAGCCTCACCTAGTCACCTTACCGATGAGCAGTGGATCTGAAGAGAGACTCTGCTTCGAGAAACAAGGTGTAGAGTACTGAGAGCAGGTGCTATTTATGAATAAGCATCCGCCCCATCCACACACCTGGAAAGAAAAGCAAGCTCTTCTACAGAGAAAGGCTGGGGCTCATGGATGCTTCTTCCTTCTGGAGCTCCTTGTCTGAAGAACATTCTTCATTTTTCCTCTAAAAGGACCCTGGTTGGACTGGGTCCCCCCATCCCCCACCCGCTGCCCAGGATCATGCCCTCTTTCTCTCCTTCCTCAGAATTACCCTCCAAGGCAAACTGGCTATGTGTAAATCCATAGTCCAGGTTCCACTTTTTTGGGAGAATGGAGACAAAGACAATATGACAGAATGACTTCTCCAGGGTTTGACTTTTCCATGATGGCTTCAGTGTCCTTTAGTTACTGCTGCTGCTCTCTGAGCTGGTTCAGGAAGGCAGGGACAAAGGGAAGGCCAGGGAAAGGTTCTGAATGGGCCTGTAGGAAGCAGGATGACACTGGAGCTTTAGAACATTGAAAGGACTATGCAGGGGCCATGAGCAGATGCCGACAGGCCTGGTGACACGAGCTCAATCCCAGGAGCCCAGGTGGTAGAGGGAAGCAACTGAAACTTGGAAGTTGTCCTCTCACCTTCACAGGTGAGGATCTCATGCGAGTGTACTTACACACACACACACACACACACACACACACACACACACACCACAAATCAGAGAGGGGGCTATATGATACTTTCATAAAGCCAATGAGAGTCTGGAGAAAGTCAAAACAAAAGGCCAGTTACAAGGATTCATTACCATAGCACTGAGATTTTTTTTTTTTTTAAAGGATTTGCTTGTGGACTTTCTAGGAGAAAGGAAGAGACAGGACTGTTTCATAGTGTGTGGAGGGTCCTCACACAGCACACAGCGCAGACTGATGATGAAGGCAGCTCTAGGCAGTTGGAATTAGCTCAAGAAAAGGAGAAGCCCCAGCTCTCGGAGCTGGCTGGTGGCTTCCAGAGGATGAGAGCTTGGAGCTCCCATGTATGGTACAGCTTTTAGAGAAGCATGGTCAATGGCACCAGCATGTCTGGGCTTTCCCTTCATCTGCTCCCTCAGAGTGCTAAGCATTCCTGGCTCACAGGACAGTCTTTCTTACAAAGAACTGTAAAGCGTCTTGGTAAGTAACCTTCAGTATAGTTATGCTTTTTGGGGTGGGGTGGGGAGGAGATAGAGGCCCCTAGCACTGCATGCTTCTGTCAGGGTCCTTCCTAAAATGTGACTTCTAGGACTGGACATATCCATACCAGCCAAATCCATCCCATGGTAACATGCACATAGGGCCCATGTAAATCTCTTCAGGATGCTCTGATTAAGAAATAGATTCTGGAGAACCTGGGAGGAAAAGGATATTCAGTTATAAAGTAGGGGCCAGTAAGATGACTTGGGGTAAAAACAATTGACAGTAAAGTCTGCTGAGCTGAGTTGTATCTTGGAATCCAGAAGCCAGAAAGGGTCTAGGGATCTAGGAAGCAGGGACAGATGGGCTTGGTCATATGCATGTGCATTTGAAGTATGTAAATGTTACCACAGTGATGCGGCAGACAAGTCCAACCTGTGACATGAGGCTTGCTTGCAGTGCCTGGGGCAGAGGATAGCTGTGCATGTGACTGAACACGAAATGATCAGCTTACTTAAGACAATGAGATTGTGTGTGTGTGTGTGTGTGTGTGTGTGTGTGTGTGTGTGTGTGTGTTTGTGTGTGTGTCTGTGACACCTGAAGCCAACCCCAGAACCTCACTGTAGCAATTCCATTTCTGTCGTTATGACTATAAGTTGTGATAGAGGGAGCTTAAAAGGAGAAAATATTTGGCTCACGTTTGCTGGAGATTTCAGCCCATTATTGTAGGAAAGATTTGGTGGATCAGCTCAGTCTGAGGGGTCAGGAGACAAAGGTGGTGGCTCTCCCCGTGACTGCAGACAGGCCTGACCCTTGTGACTCACTTTTGTCAGTTAGACTCCACCTCCTGAAGATTCCACAGCCTCCCAAACAGCACCAGCAGGTGGGGACCACATTCCAGATTCAAGCCATCACTTCACCTTAGCTCAAACCTGGATCTCCAGTGGGGGTATTTCTCCCTAGTCTCTCTGTCCTGGAGGATTTTGTGTCCTTCTGGATAGCTTTCCACGGGTCCCGATGACAGCTCAGGCATCTTACTGACTATGAAGAGTCTCTTCTGTTGGCTTCTGGCCGCATGCTGGGCTGGCCTTTACCTACAGTGGCTTCCTGTGGGAAACGTGGGCATGGAAGGTTCCAGCTGCGACCCACTTTATGTCTTTGCACCTCTTTCACACGGTCATCTGTTCTCTTCTGTGTCCCATCACTCCCACCTTCCCAGCGGTCACCTCCTGCTTTGTTTATCTTCTCTCTTTTCTCCTGAAACCTCGTTCCAGTGGTTGGTTTTCTATGTTTCACCCCTTCCTCCTTGTCTATTCATTTATATCTGTGAGGCACAGGATATATCCTGATCAGGGGGCTCTCAGATATGAAGCCAGCCTGGGCTGCACAGTGAATTATTATGTGTGGGATCTTGTGTAAACAGAAGACTTCATTTATTTGAGGATGTTTATCCAAGAGTATAATTACTGGGTCTACACAGAGACCATTTAGTTTGTTTATATTTTTTGAGGTTGGCTTTTGTTGCGTAGCCTGTCCGGGCCTAAAACTCACTAAGTAGCTTGAACTCACAGTTTCAACACACACACTGCTCAGTGCTCAGTTCAGTGTGAGCACACACAGAGCCTGTCTGTGTGTTACACACACACACACACACACACACACACACACACACACACACACACACATCACAATTTCCATATCTGTGCTATGAGTCTTTCCTTGTTGTAACATGATGTGAGATAACACCTTTGGAGGAAAGACATCTTAGTTCACAGGATTGGGAGGTCAGTCTACCTGCTGAGAGAAGGTGGCAGAGCTGGGCTATTCACAGCATGGTGGCCAGGAAGCAAAGAAAGGGAGCACAGGAGAGCATCAGGGTAAGATGGAGCTTCAGGGACAGGCACCAGTGAGTTTCTTCCCCTGATCAGCTCACGTTTTCTACCTTTTCCAGTCTCCCTCAGATGTCATACTATTATGAATCTCTTTAGGGCTTAAGTCCATTTTTTTTATATCACTCAGTATAAATAACTTTTATTTTGTAGTCATTGTTTCCTAAGCAATACAAAATAATGATATAATTAACATTTACATAGTAACGTCTATTTTATTTATTTATTTTTATTTATTTTTGCCTATGCCCATAAACATCATCTACAGATAATGTCATATTTATTTTTTTGTCTTTTTTTCCAATTTTTATTAGGTATTTACTTCATTTACATTTTAAATGCTATCCCGAAAGTCCCCTATACCCTCCCCCCCTGCTCCCCTACCCACCCACTCCCACTTCTTGGCCCTAGTGTTCCCCTGTACTGGGGCATATAAAGTTCGCAAGAACAATGATGTAGCAATGATATGTAGCAGAAGATAGCCATCTTCTGCTACATATGCAGCTAGAGACACGAGCTCTGGGGGTACTGGTTAGTTCATATTGTTGTTCCACCTATAGGGTTGCAGATTAATTCCATTATTTAGATCAGAACTCCCATGCTGTGAATTATCTTTGGAGGCACCCACAGACTCATTCAGAGGTGAGCTCTACTAATCTAGATGCTTCTCAAGCCAAACAAAATTGATAAGATTAGCCATTACAGGTCCTCCTCTGAAGCAAATCTTAAACAATGATATTATAGCCACCCTCCTATGCAACAGAATACCCGAACCTCTTTATTTTTAATATCATAACCAAGTTTTCATTTATTTATGTTTTTATAGTATGCACACATACACAGAGACACACACATAGGCATAGACACACAGTTACACATAGAGATACACACATACACACAGATACAAATAGGCACACATATACAGAGATACACACATAGGCATAGACATAGAGTTACACATAGAGATACACACATACACACAGATGCACATAGACACACATAGACACACAGATACACATAGACACACAGAGACAACAGACACACAGAGACACACAGAGACACACAGATACACATACACATAGGCACACATACACACACACACATACACAGAGACACAGAGAGAGACACAGATACACACTGACACACAGACACACACTGATACACATAAACATACAGACACACAGACACAAGCACACACAGGCACACACAGACACATTCTGACACATACAGACACACAGACATACACATAAATGCACTGTAATCTTATCCCTCTTCTCACTATCCTGTCTCATCTCTATGGCCCTCACAGCTATTTCTATTTACTTAATTATAACTTGGCATCTATTGAACAATTCCACACCCCATTTCCTTCATTCTTCCAAGACTTAGCTTCTCATCTTTTAGACTTCATGAAATATTAAGAATGCTTGAGTTTGCATTTAAATTTTGGGTCATTGCCCCTCTAAGTTGGCTCATACTAGGATACAATGATACACGGCCTCTCTACAGAAAATTTAAAAATATCCAGTCAATTGAGGATATCTGGCATGGAGTGAGCCTCAATGCCTGGAACTGCCTTCCCCTGCAGACAAGAGCAGGTACATTCAGGGTGGGATGGCCATCAGCCTGACCTCTCCTTAAATGTCTCTGTTAGTATGCAGAAAAAAATCCAAATAAACCAACCAATGCAACACCAACCCAAACATCTTAAGCAGAAGTGAAAATGAATTATGTCACTTAATAAGAACTTCTGGGATGACGTATCTCAGGGGACCCTGGCTCAGTGTTGTCATGGAGAGTCTGCTCCAGCTTTTCATCCTGTCAAAGACCTCTCCCGTTGTGGTCCAAGACACTAGAGTTTTAGGTGTCTGTCTTAGTCAGGGTTTCTATTCCTGCACAAACATCATGACCAAGAAGCAAGTTGGGGAGGAAAGGGTTTATTCAGCTTACACTTCCACATTGCTGTTCATCACTGAAGGAAGTCAGGACTGGAACTCAAGCAGGTCAGGAAGCAGAAGCTGATGCAGAAGCCGTGGAGGGATGTTCTTTACTGGCTTGCTTCCCCTGGCTTGCTCAGCCTGCTCTCTTATAGAACGCAAGACTGCCAGCCCAGAGATGGTCCCACCCACAAGGGGCCTTTCCCCCTTGATCACTAATTGAGAAAATACCCCACAGCTGGATCTCATGGAGGTCCTTCCCCAACTGAAGCTCCTTTCTCTGTGATAACCTCAGCCTGTGTCAAGTTGACACATAAAACCAGCCAGTACAGTGTCATTGTCACACACTGCAAAGATCACTACAGCAGTTTTAGTAATGAAACATATGTCCAAGGCAAGGCTTAGGCACTGATTTGTTTTGGTCACTGGAACCAAATAGCAATTGTCACACATACTGGGTCAAAAGTAGCATTTGGCCAACCTAAAGTCACATGAAATAGCAACTACTCTTGTATGGTCATGAAGTTTGAGAGTGGTTCAGTTACAAAAACTAGGGGGGTGGATCACAGGCAGATGCAATAATACAAAGTAACAGAGAATCTTGGCGTGACCAGGTAGATGTTAGCTGCTAGAATGTTTCCCTGTGTATCCTTAGCTAGAACTGAATCCCAGGTCGGCTTCTAAACCCTAGTGGAAGGCACTGGGATTATGCTGAGAAATAGGTACTCTGCTGACAAAAGCAAGTGCTCTCTCTCTCTCTCTCTCTCTCTCTCTCCCTCTCTCTCATATAATGGGTTTATAACTGTCATCTGCTCTAGGTAGCTCTGAGTAACTGCATTTTCCGGCTCTCTTTTTTCTCCTTACCTGCAGCTATGAGAGGGATGCTGCACTGTGCAAGAACAATAAACCAACCAGACTTTCTCTCTGCATGTCTGGAATCCTGAGTATGTGGTAGCACATGTGGGGACAGGGAGCACACCAAGTGTGATGGAGAATGTGGAGAGGCCACTGCCTCTAGGCTTGCTTGTTCTCAAGAAAGGATTTCACAAATGGAGACTAGGGGGAAGGAAGGGACTGAGACACATACAGAGATAGAGGTGGAGGAGGGAGGGGATGAAGGTGGAGGAGGAAGGGGATGAAGGTGGAGGAGGAAGGGGATGAAGGAGGAGGAGGGAGGGGATGAAGAAAGGGAGAAGGAAGGGAGAAGTCTAATTAAAATTTTCTATTGTCTAGATCTTGGAACAGGAAGCTGATTGGTTGCTCTTCACGAGACACCTCTGTAATTCCTGCAGTGATTTCCTCCTTCATTTGTTTGAATTACCCTAATGAGGTTCTGTCACTCACACTAAGTATTTTAAACACTATTTTTATGGAGGGATGATCAGCCTCATTCATAATAAGGTAAATGAAAATGAAATTACATGGAAACACCATTAATCACTTATCAGGTGGGGCAATTTTGATAGGCGACTATGAAAGATTGTAGCCCCTGGAGATGGCACATTGCCAAAGTGTATCACCTTTGAACACATGCTTAGCCTCTGACCTAGCATCCGTAGGTCTGGGAATTTATGTTGAGAGGTGCTGTGCAGGGGAGAAATGGTGTATATTCGAGGTCACTGGGTGCAGCATCATTTGTGGTGTCAAAAGTTAGGAAAGAACTCAGCTATTTACACAGAAAGACTGTTTAGGGGCTAGGGAAATGGCTCAATTGATTAAGTGCTTACCACATAAGCACACAGACCCAAGTTCAATCCCTACTTCCCATGAACAGAACATCTTGTAATCCCAGTGCTGAAGAAGTGGAGACAGGAGAATCCCTTGGCTGGTTGGCCAAGCAGTCTAACTGACTGGTGAGCTTAGATTCAATGAGTGTAGTAGTTCAGTTTTAATTGTCAACCTGACCCAATCTAGAATAACCTGGGAAG
Organism: Mus minutoides; assembly: GCA_902729485.2. Classification (NCBI taxonomy): domain Eukaryota; kingdom Metazoa; phylum Chordata; class Mammalia; order Rodentia; family Muridae; genus Mus; species Mus minutoides. Next base: position 356,361 of record LR749500.1, read on the forward strand.
CGTGATAGATGAGGGGTTGCTAGATATGCTTGCCTACGGAATGTTTATGGGGGTGTCTGGATTACATTGGTTGATGTGGAAAAACTTACCTAGTCCACTGTGAGAAGTATCATTACCTGGGTTCTGAATTTTAAAAGACTGGGGAAACTGAGTCAAGTAGCCAGTGTGTATATATGCGTGTGTATTCATTTTTCTCTTTCCTTGATTGTGGATGTGATGTAACAAGCTGTTTTTAGTTCCTGCTGCCTTGACTTTTTGCTGTGATAGGTTGTAACATGGTATCATGGAAACAATAAACCCTTTCTCCCCCAAGTTGCCTTTGTCCTGTATTTTATCACAGCAACAGAAGTGAAGGTAGGGTAGCCAGAAACCCACATCCGAAAACAGTGTAGGAGCGAAGCTGTACCCATAAAACCTCTACGATAGGATTGCTTAAATGAAACCTGTAAAATAACACCACCAACTGAATCCCAGTGTGGATAGGGGGAATCTCAGAAGGCCTCACCTCTATGTGAATATCTATTGGCAATTAATGGCTGCTGAGGGAGAGAACCAGGCTGCTCAGAATTAGCATTCCCTTCTATAGAGCAGGACAGTGCTGCGGTGTCGGATGCATTAACACGGAAGGGACTCCAGTAAGAGAAGTGAGAGAATGAAGTGCGGAGTGTGGTTCATGCTGGGGGATCTTCTGCGTGAGGAAGGGAGAGACAAGAAGCATATATTCCTGTTACCTCATATTCCGATGAGTAAATTTAATCAAGGGAATACAGCGAGGTGGATAATAAACCAACGAGCGAACAACCATATTGAATTTGCTTTTGGGACGGGGTTTCTCTGTGTAGCCCTGGCTGACCCGGAACTCACTCTGTAGGCCTGGCTGGCCTTGAACTCAGAGATCCACTTGCCTCTGTCTCTGGAGTGCTGGGTTTAAGAATGTATACCCACACCCGGCAATGTGTTTACTTTTAAGGCGGTAGTGAGAAGGTCTGGGCTGGAAGTTATACTTCCTAATGATCTTTTAATTTCATTTTGACTTTTGAAAACGTGAACGCATTAAGTGTTCTAAAAATGAAAGTGGAGTGAAAAGCTATTACTGCCACAAGAATATAGCGTTCTGTTCTGCCCCATTGTCTGAGAACCCAGGGCGGTGGGAAGAACAGGTGCTATATTAATGCACCGACACCTCTTTCTTTAAAAGCTTATTAAACCTACCTGAGCCTGAAACGGACTGATACATTTTCTGTGCACCAAATACTTCTCTGAGTTGCTGCTTCTGTGCCTACACTTGGCACTATCATTGCTCGTTCACACCCCCTCCCTTGCCAGCCACACATCATCTGAAAGCAGTTTTGAGGATGGACATTTGGCTTGGCCAGCTAAAGATTAAACAGACTAGCCAAGAATTAAAAAAAAAAAAAATCCCAGGGTAAAAAGAGATGCTGTGTTAAAAGATTTCCTTTTTAACCTGAAGGGATTGCGTGGCCTCTTAGGGAAATAAAATAATTTGACTTTCTGTTCTCCATATGTTCTCATTATTGCTGATAATTCGTTAAAAAGCAAGAGTAAATGAAGATTGCTTGGCATGTGTGAGGGGTTGGTGGCTCGGGGGGTGGGTGTCTCAGGGAAGGAATGGTGAGCCACCACCTCTAGCAAATGTGGATGACAGGGTAGCCTGGGAACCCCAGGCTCATTCAATGCTCAGAGGTATAGCCTTGATACAGACTGAAGGGTGAGGCTGAACACGTCCACTTTAGTAGTTGGGTGACCCTGTGAACACCCTAACTCCTCTCTGTCTCACTTGTATAATTTAATACAGAAGTATAACGCTACTACCTATTATAAGATTAATAGCAATGCCAAATGAACCTAATGTGTGGAAGTTGATAATGATAGTAACTCTTACTATCATTTTTGGTATTTATGTGTATGGGTGTTTTGCCTGTTTGTATGTCTGTGTACCATGTCCATGGTTGGTGCCCATGGGGGCCAGATGAAGGTGTTGGATTCCCTAAGACTGGAGTTAAAAACAGTTATTGTGAGCCACCTTATAGGTTCTGCGAATGGAATCTGGGACCTCTGGAAGTGGACCAGTGCTCTTAACCACCAAACCATCTCTCCAGCTCTATAATACTAGTTGTATGATTTCAGACTAAATAGGAGAATTGATGGGTATGAAAAAGGTTGCCTCCTCTCTCTTCCACCAACCTAGTGAAATGCTGTCAAAGGATGGAGAGAGTTCTGGATGCAGATTTGCACCGATCTAAGACAATGAACACAATTTCAGGGGTGAGGATGTATGTGACAGACTGGGTAGAGCAGGAGGACAAACCAGCAAGCAAGACAGAACCACTTTTTTTTTTTTCCAGAACCACTTTTGACCTAATAGAAATCCTAGCCTGCCTAGAGAGATGGAGGATGTGGTCTGAATGTGTCTCCTTGAAGTTCAACCTCCAATGTTATGATGGTCAGAGTTGAAGCACTTGATAGGTAATGAGGTTTAGATGAAGTTGACTGTGTGCCTCCTTCTCACTCCTGTGCCGTGGTTTAGTGTCCTTACACAAGGAGAAAGAAGGACATGAGAGCTTTGCTCTCAGTGAGAGCTGGTGGGAAGGCAGCGGCCTGTCAGGGTGGATGCAGCCCTCCCCAGACCACCATCTTAGGCTTTACAGCTTCCAGTGCTCTGAGATGTAAGCTCCTGTTATTTAAAGCCAGGAAGTCTATAGGACTTTGTTACGGCATCTCTTAAGACAATTCATAAGTGACCAAAAACCATGGAACAGTGTGAGTATATCACGTCAGCTCAGGATGACTGAGAATGAAAGTGAGGGGCTCTGGACTTGAACTCTAGGAATCAGGAAAGACTTAGAGGCAGAGATGAAACCTGGAGATCCCAAGTCTGTGATAAACAGCTCCCCGTCTCTGTCTCTGTCTGTCTCTGTCTCTGTCTCTCCCCTCTCCCTCTGCCCCTCTCCTTTCCCCCCTCTCTCATCTCTTTCCCTCTCCCCCCTCCCCTGCCCTACCTCTCTGTGAGCTGGCTGTCCTGTGGCACACTATGTAGATCATGCTGACCTTGAACTCGGGGATTGGCATGCTTCTGCCTCCCAAGCACTGGCCACCATGCCCAACCTGTCTTTCTTACAGCAAAAGCAGCAGTGGCAGTAGGAACAGTATTTGGTACTAGGATTGTTCCTCGGGATGGTACTAGAAAAATAATGGTGGTGGTAATGTAGTGATGATGACAATGGTGGCAGAGGTGATGGTGGTGGTGCTGATGCTGGTGGTGGTGGCGATGATGTTGACAGTAATGGTGGTGATGATGGTGGTAATAGAGATGGGGATAGTTGGTGCTGATGGTGTTCGAGGCCTCAGTGTTGGTGATAGTGGTGATGATGGCGTGTTCTAAATACACTGCACACATTTGCTCACTTAGTCATAGCAGCATCTCTGGGGACCCACCGGGGACCCACTCTGCACTTACATGACCTGGCTTTACTCACCTCGCTCTAACCCAATCTCATCTAAGCCATCAGATCCAATCGTTACTTAAAAAGTTGCTGCTTTCCTCTGTGGATTTTTCTCTTTTTTGGCAATAGTTCTGCTTTTTAAAAATATTGCATTGAAACATTATTTATCTTACTTATTGATTTCTTGGCACCCTGTTAATTTTTACTCAAGGCAAGTGCCTCCTTCTCCCAGAGGAACGCCAAGTGTGGGAGGTTATGACATGCTGTCTGGCCTTTCAAGTCTATCTGTCTGCGCAGAAGGCATTTCTAAGCCTTTGCAGTCAGCTTCGAGGGAGGAAAGGGCAGTGGAGGGTGCTCCCCAATCAAGCCTGGTCATCCCTTAGGATCCTGTTTCCCAAAAGGAGTCTCCCTGGTGAGCTTGGTATTGCTTTAACATGGCACCAAGTCCCACTGGGTCTCAAGAGACCTTTTCAATGTAACTTGCTTGGCTCAGGTGACTCTGAAAACCTGAAGGGAAAAGTCTCAGGCAGGTGCTAACGTGTTCTCTGTTGTTTTAAAATCTTCGACTGAGCTACCTCCACAGCTAAAGCCAGTAAATTCAATGTTCTCCCTGTTATATCACAATTTCTAAAAGTCACTAAAAATCTAATCTGCAATGACGAAGAGTCAGAGAGGCTCAGCTCGGGGGTGGGAAAGGTTCTACGGGTGTTTTCTTGGCAGCTAGAATTTTTCTGTATCATGACAGAGTAGAAGCTGCATGGCTCTATACTTAGGTTAAAAACATAGCCTGCTTTATGTTTAAAATTAACTTCACCATATTGCACGTGTGCTATATGACAACAAAAAGATTTAAAAGATTTATTCCCCATCAATTTCATACAGGCATGAATACATTCTGGTTCCACTCGTGCCTGCACCTTCCTTATCCTCCCTACCTTCATCAGTACCACCCAAGTCTTTCCTCCACCAGGTCCTAGTACCCTTCCATGCCCTTTTGTTTTGTTTTTGACTTGTGATCTTGTGAAGCGATCTGTGGGAGCACGAGTAAGTCACCAGTGGCTACACCATCGAAGCTGCCTGTGCTTCTTCGATCTCAGCAGCCCTTGCTCATCGTCAGCTGCCCTGGGCAGGACGAGGCTCCGTGAGCATCTCTCCAATCTATGAGTGTTTATTGAGTCTCGAGTGTGTGTGTGTGTGTGTGTGAGTGCGTGTGTGCTATGTAGGCAACCACAGCTGTGGTGAGTTCATGAGTGTCACACCATGTCATATGGGTAAAACTGCATTTTCAGCTCCTTTCCTTGCATTTGGTGCATACATTTTCTGCTTTCCTTCGGCTCCGTCCCCCGAGCCCTCCATAGACAGTTCTCCCCAGTTCCTTGGCCAGCTATGAATCTCTGCATTTACTGCTGCTTGCCGCAGGGAGGAGCTTCTTTGACTGGGGACAGCACTCTGTTAGGTAGCTGGCTATCCTTTGCAGTACATTGGAGAGCGTCTTTGAATGGCTAGGAGCACTGGCTACAGAGTCATGAGACTATTGTGGACTCTGGAAAGATTCCTAAAGGTCTCCCTGACTCAGTTTCCTCATTCTGTATCCAGTGCAGGAATCCTGAGTAATATGGCAGAGGTGTGAATGCACATAAAGTGTATAGCACAGAATCTGGCTTATCGCACTGCAAGCGGCCAGTTTATATTCATCTAATAGAATATGAATTTAATAATATGTATGCGTAACCCCCCCCATAGAAGCTATTTTAAGTGTGCCACTCAGTGATCTTTTTGTGTTTGTGTTGTGTGGCCACTCTAGCAGTCTTCAGGACCCTACATCCTGCAAATGGAAATGTCACACACATGAAATACCGTCCTACCTCCTGACTTCCAGGCCTCAGAAAGCTCTGCCTACTTTCTTTTCCTGTGATTCTGACTGCTCTGAGAACCTCATGTAAGCGAAGTGTTTCTCTGACTGTGACTGGCTTACTTCACTTTCCATAGCTTCCCAACAGTTACCATCTTCGGTGCCTAGCGTATGTTAGAGCTTTTTTTTTTTTTTGTCCCGAGACAGGGTTTCTCTGTATAGCCCTGGCTGTCCTGGAACTCACTTTGTAGACCAAGCTGGCCTCGAACTCAGAAATCCGCCTGCCTCTGCTTCCCGAGTGCTGGGATTAAAGGCGTGCGCCACCACGCCCGGCTATGTTAGAGCTTTTATTCCTTTTAAATGCTGAATAGTATTCTAGTGTATGAACACACCTCACTTTTCTCATCTACTCATTGGCCAACAGATACCTGAGCTGCCTTCCCACCCCATCGTCTGTGAACTATACTGCTCTGGACGTGGTACAGACATCTCCTCCGGACTCCGCTTTCACCATTTCCCACTTCTAATTGGCTTGCATTTTGGATGTAAAATGACATAAAAGATGTAGTTGGATCATATGTATTTTTCAAACTCCATTCTGCCAGTATACATATATTTTAAAAGATTTATTTATTTATTTATTATATGTAAGTACACTGCAGCTGTCTTCAGACACTCCAGAAGAGGGCATTCAATCTCATTACAGATGGTTGTGAGCCACCAAGTGGTTGCTGGGATTTGAACTCAGGACCTCCAGAAGAGCAGTCAGTGCTCTTAACCACTGAGCCATCTCTCCAGCCCCCTTTTCTTGTTGTTCTTCTTTTTTTTTCTCAGTATTTTGATCGAAGGGATTTACATGTAAAGGGATCGCTGGCCCGGAGGGACTTGCTTTGGTCCTTTTGTGGCGCGTTATCTATTGCATCAGTTTCTCCTGCTCCTTCCTTCATTTCTGCCCTCTTTTGTATTTAGCTGACTTATTCCTCTTGGTAGTGAAACATCTTAATCTTTTCTCATTTTCTTTTGTGTATATTCTATAATTATTTTCTTTGTGGTTACCATGGAGATTACATTTAGTGTTTTGGAGTTAGACTATTCTAACTTGAATTTATACCCATGTAACTTCAGTAACACATAAAAACTCCCCTCCTACACAGGCATTTTCACATCTTTTAGACATGGATGTCAGAAAACCACATCTTTATACATGGTGCATCCTCAAATGTAAAATAATAATTTTTATAGTGCATTGGTCTTTGACCTAGAGTGGACAAAAGAAAGTGGAGTTACAGACCACGAAGGACACTAGCTTTTATAACTGCCCACAGGCTCACATTTACTGATACCCTCTTTCCTTCCCGATGCGTCCCTCTTGGCTCCCCTTGATGCTTCTAATGGGCAGGTCTCATAGTGACAAACTCTCTTAGCTAGTTCTTATCAGAGACAGTCTTAGTTCCTTCTTTACTTTTGAAGGACTTTTTTAAAAAATAGCTATATGATTTTTGATTGCCATTATTATTTCTTGCAAAACTTTGACTATAGCTGTTGGCTATTTTTTTTTCCTATTCATCACTTCTAAGGAGAAATTCTCACGTCATCTCACGGAAGGCCCCTCCCATGTGATGACGTGCTTCTGTCTGGTTTTCTGCTTTCAAGAGCTTCTCTTTACCTCTCTCTCTCTCTCTCTCTCTCTCTCTCTCTCTCTCTCCCTCTCTCTCGTGTGTGTGTATTTGTATGAAGTATGTATTTTTGTAGGACTAGGGATGGACCTAAGGGTTGACACATGCCAGGCAAGTGTTCTATGACTGAGTTACACCCTACACTTTTTGTCTTTGGATGGTTTGGTTATAATCTATCTTGGTTTGGTAAGTTGAAAAGTTTGTTGAGCTTATTTGATATTTTAAAAGATGTATTTATTTTTATCTTATGGATATGAGTATTTTTTTGCCTGCAATTACATCTGTGCACTATGTATGAAATACACACAGAGGTCAGAAGAAGGAATTAAATATCATGGAACTGTTATTCTTNTTGAAGACCCCTTTAGCTCCTTGGGTACTTTCTCTAGCTCCTTCTTCCTTGGGAACCCTGTGTTCCATCTAAAAGCTGACCGTGAGCTTCCGCCTCCATGTTTGCCAGGGATTGGTATGTTTTCCCCCCGAGACCGCTATATCCGGGCCCTTTCAGCACCATCTTGCTGGCATATGATATAGTGTCTATGTTTGGTGACGGAACTGTTATTCTTGATGATTTGTTAGTTGCCATGTTTGTGCTGGGAACTGAACCTAGGTCCTCTGCAAGAGTAGTAAGTGCTCTTAACCCCGGAGCCATCTCTGGAGCCCCTTCTCCAGTGTTTATACTTACATCTTTCATCAAGCTCGGGAAGTTTCTGGTCATTATGTTTAATGGTTTCTTAAACATTTTCTTTTCTTTCTCTCCTTTGTAGACTCCCACCTGTGTCATGTTAGCTTGCTTGATGGTGTCACATGGGCCCCATGGACTCTGTCTCATGTAATCATTTTTCTCTTTGTCTCTCAGATGCAATAGTTTCAAACGTCATATATGAAATTTATAGATTTTTCTTTTTTCCTTCTCAACTAAATCTTTGAGCTTTTAAGTGAGTTTTCTGTTTTAGTTGTGGTACCTTTCTACCCTAGAATTTCTTCTTGTTTTTTTTTTTTTTTTTTTTTTTTTTTTTTTTTTTTTTTTTTTTTTTTTTTTTTTTTTTTTTTTTTTTAACTTCAGGTTTCCTACCTTTTTATTGACACGTCCATTTTATTCATGTGTGGTTTTCTTGGCTGAATTCACACATTTCTTTCATTCTTTGAGCATTTCTAAAGCTGTTGTTTTATAGTTACTCTTGCATATGTCTCCAGCTAATTAGCTAGCTTGCTAACTAACTAACTACATGCACTATAGTTAGTGTCTCTGAAGACCACCATCTGGCCATCGTGGACTCCTCCCTCCATCCCTTCCTTCATTGTCCCCCTCTTCTTCCTCCTAAAGGGGAAACGCTTTATTTTCAAGGAATTCTTTGTTTGTTTGTTTGTTTGTTTTTTGTTTTTTTTCGAGACAGGGTTTCTCTGTGTAGCCCTGGCTGTCCTGGAACTCACTCTGTAGACCAGGCTGGCCTCGAACTCAGAAATCCTCCTGCCTCTGCCTCCCGAGTGCTGGGATTAAAGGCGGTCTTTCCTTTTTATGTATGTACAGGTGAGTGTAATGTAACATGAGTGCATTTTTCTCAGAGTCCAGAAGAGGGCATCAGATCCTCCAGAGCTAGGTTAAAAACATCAGATTTGAGTGACCAGAGTTCTGGGAACCAGGTTTTGGTCCTTTGGAAGAGCAGCAAGAGCTCATAACCACGGAGCCACGGTCTTTCCAACCCTGGATTGGCTTTTTCTGATTTACTTCTCTTTGAATTACGACCTCTTAATACTAGTTTTCAATGTAGTTGGTAGTTTTATGGTGACCTTGAAAAGACACCTAACATTTGCAAGTTTGTTTTCAAGAGTTTTCAAATGAGAATTTGAGATTTATTAATTCAGCAAAAATCTACCATTCCAAATCTTCCTATGTGGCCTCTAAATTCTTTGAATCTCTTCCACTGAGAAATAGTCTTTCCTTGAATGTGGGTTCTGTGGCTGTTTGACCAACAACTTATATCAATGATGCTGCTGTTCTGGATTCTAGGTCAGGCGTCCAAAAAATGTAGCCCTCTAGTTCTGGTCCTTGGGAGAACTGACTCTTGGAGTTGGCCACCATGCTGCGAAGAAGCCCAAGCAGCCAGTGGAGAGGCCCACGTGAAGAGGAGCCAACCTCCCTGTTAAAGCCCTGGGCGAGCTTACAGTTGACAGCCAGCAGCAACTTATTGCCAAGTAAGTGGAAAAGTTTGAAGTTGGATACCTCAGCTTCCTGTCAGGCAACCACTGCCGGTGCCATATGGAATAGAGGTGCTTCCAGTTTATCCATTTTAAAATTAACTTAATCCATTCTTTAGAACAGAGCCAGGCAAGGAAATATGGTGTGATCCACATATACCGTTTTACATTTTCTAGTAATCACACTGCAAAAATAAAAGCAATCAGACTGAATTGCTTCTGGAGAGAAATTTGATTATATAAAAGTACTGGAACTCATCAATATATAAAAATGTAAAATTTCAGCATGCAATGAAAATGATCATTATGAGCTATTTCACATTCATTTTCATTATACATGCTTGAAATGTAGGGTGCTGATTCACCTAATCATGGCTTGGGTGACTGTTCTTAACCATCAGTTCAGACCAACCAAATTTCAAATTCTCAACAGCCATGTGTGGCTAGTATTGTTGCCTGCATTGGAGAGTACAGCTCTAGAATGGAACACAGAATTTTCACCTAACTTACTAGAGAAGGAAACCGGGACACTCTGAGGGGAATTGACCTGCTTAGGGTTAGGCAATTCAATGGCTTGGATGGTGGTCACTTCCATATGCCCGTGTCACAATTCCTACAACCTATAAATGCTATCCTGCCTTGTTGTTTGTGAAGCCAGCCTTTGATGCCTGAGGCATCTCCCTAGAGTAACCTACAAATGGTATCTTATTTAGAAAAAGTCTTCCTGGTAATTAACATAGGGATATTGGGATAAAGAGATCATTCAGATTAATGGGGTGAACCCCAACTCCAATGCACAGTGAGTGTGCTTGTAAGACACACACATGGAAGTCAGAGAGAAAAGAGAGACACAGTAGGGAATAGGGTCACAAAGGTAGAAAAAGATGTGACACAGACAGCCACCAGAAGCAGGGGCAGAGAGGGAGCGTTTCCTATCTGAGTCTTCCAGAGAGAACGTGGCCCTGAGATACATTGGTTTAGAATTTTAAAAAACTTTCATTGATTTCTTTTTATTTTATGTGTATGAGTATTGTACCTGCCTGTATATATGTGTACTCATGAGTGTGCCAGGTGCCTGAGTAGGTCAAAGAGGTTCTAGGAACTCCTGACACTAGAGTTATGGTGTTGTGAGTCCCCATGTAGATGCTGGGACCTGCACCCAGGTCCTTTACATCAAGTATGCTTAACTATTGAGCAATCTTTCCAGTCTCTGATTTAGAGTTGTATCCTCTGTTAAATGTAATGATCAATGAGCTTCTATCTGTAGCCACTCCATTTTGTGATATTTTTTGGCCGCTGTAGAATCCATGTACTCAGCATTAAGAATGAACTCTGGTTTGAAGACACCTTGACTCCATTACAATGCAGGACAACCTGTTTCCCTGTCACGTCTGATGTCTACCAAATGCCCAGCATTTACTCCTTAATGGGTAGAAGTGACCAGAATAGGGGCCCTGGTGACCTGGACACACGCATTCATCTTCTGCTCTTCAGGCTTGTGGAACACCATGTCATGTTGTTCTCCCTTGCTTCATCGTTTCAAAGGACCGCTCCACTGCTCTCTCTGCCTCCAGGCTCCTTGTCTAAAGCCTGTTTCCCATGTGGTATCCAGAGTGATCTTTAAGAGGAACCTATGTTGTATCAGGTCACCACTGCCCGGCACTGCTGCCTCTTTTCTTTTCTTTTCTTTTTCTTTTTCTTTTTCTTTTTCTTTTTCTTTTTCTTTTTCTTTTTCTTTCTTTTTTTTTTTTTTTTTTTTTTTTTTTTTTGGTTTTTCGAGACAGGGTTTCTCTGTACAGCCCTGGCGGTCCTGGAACTCACTTTGTAGAGCAGGCTGGCCTCGAACTCAGAGATCTGCCTGCCTCTGCCTCCCGAGTGCTGGGATTAAAGGCGTGCGCCACCACGCCCGGCTTGCTGCCTCTTTTCTATCCCAGACAGAGACCACCTTGCTTTTGTCCAGCACGATGGGCTAGATCCTGTCCTAGGTCCTTTGTCATTGTTCCTTTATCTATCTAGAAAATTCTAGCCTCAGACAGGGCCATGGCTGCTCACCATCACTTCATTCAAGCTTTCTCTTAGATAAGCCTAGTTATAAAGGGCTTCCTTGGATACTGTTATTTTTTTCACCATAATTTATGATTTATGATTATATGATTAATTTTTTTACAAGACAGATTTTTCACACCACTTGGTAGAGATTTGTTAATTGATAGATTATCATTTCTCAGTCTCATTAATTGGTTTATAAGTTCCATGAAGGCAGAACCTTTTATCTGGCTTATTTTAGTGTCTGGAATAGCACATGTAATTTTTGTTGAATGAATGAACAAATGAACAGATGAACTCAGAGATGCAAGCTCCATTGTCTCCCACCACCAGAGAACTTATAATTCAGATATTTAGGTAAAATACTATAGTGTGAACAATAAAAAGAAAGGACAATCACTGGGCTGGCAAAACAAAACAGAACAAAACAGAACAAAAAACAGGATTCAAAGGCCACAGTTTGACCTTTAACCTATAGAGATCTGGGTCCAATGGGAACCTGATTCCCCAGCCTCTCTTCACACAGCTCTTCCAGGAATGGAATGGCTTTTAGGACAGCAGCAATGTGGCTCCAGGCCTAGACACCATGAGGTAGTTTGTTGTTACAGACCAAAGTCACTCAGAGCACTTGGTTCAAAAGACAGGATGTGGGCTGTGAGCCTCCAGTTCATCTTTCAAAGGAAATCTCCTTCAGCAGCAATGTCTCCTGGGATGTTTTCCCAAGTCTCCCTGGGAGGTGCTGGGGCCTCTCAAAAGACTAAGAATAGCCAGGGACATCCAGTTTCCCAAACATGCCAACCTTAAAAGTGAATGCTTTTTTCCCCCTTGTTACCTTTGCATTACTATGTAGGAGAAGGACACTGTATTATTATAGGTACAGCTCACCATGCAGTTGTTAAACACCTCCCTGTGACTCCCCACTCAGTAGCTCCCAATAGGAACTGACAGAGTGGTATCCGGGTTCTGCCAATACAGAGGCCCACCCCTTTGTCACCAGTGTGCTTTGTAGTCAGGACATCCTCCATTGCACAACCCCGAGACTCTGTGTACCCCTTAGTCACTTCCATCTAACTATGCTTATTCACAGAACTTACCTGGTCTATACAGGTTATGGTTGTGACGGAATGAGACAGTGCACAGGCCTCTCTGACACCCAGCACTAGTGCTGTATGCTTGGTTTTAATTTTTGCACATGTACAGGTAATGGTACAGGTAACCTTCCTCTACTCTGTTACTTACTCAAACAGTGCTCACTGTCAGATGCTAAACTCAACACCAGGAGACATGAAGGTGTCATTGACAATGCCCAGGACATGTTCAATGAGATGCCATTTTCCATCCCTAGGGTGTAGAGCATCACAGCAGAGGGAGATTTAGGGACAGTGCTTTATATAACACGCAATGTCGTATCATTGGTTATCTTTCCATCCTTCAGGTGGCATCCAGGGGAGTATTAATGTTCCCTGAACATTTGAAATCTAACAAATGCAAGAAGGCCCTGCGTGTGAGGACGGCACCTGAGGAGATCTTAACCCACACAAACCTAGGTATCTCCAACCACATTTGTTTTATCAGACTGCACAAATATGACCAGAAGGGACCAAAGTGAATGAAATGTAGGAAAACACTCATTTATTAAATTTGTCTCCCCTCATCATTAGTCCAGCCATTTGGGGGTTGGGTAAACTGTGCTTTTGTGGAGAGAGTTCTCTTCTAAGGGTTCGAGCAAGCTGAGACAAGTCTTTGTGGTGGATATATACCTATATACATAGGTATATATGTATACTCCTCCCCTACCTCTGCAGACCGTGGTGTGTGTGTGTGTGTGTGTGTGTGGCCACAGGCCTTTCCGGATGAGTGACAATGAAAGCCCATCCCTCTAGGAGACGCATGCCGAATGACCAATGGGATGATGGATGGAGGGTGCTGGGTACCAGTCTCTGCAGAGGCCAGGGTGAAACTGGCTGCGTCCAGCCTGTTCAACCCTCATCTTCTTGAGCCCCTTGGGTCATTGCTGGGTGACCTGAGGTGCTCATCTCAACGCACCCCAGGGCCTAGGACAGGGTGCCAGGGGCGCGGCTCAGATCTGTCCAGCGCAGTCTGTGGTCCTCGCGCTGCAGTGCTGCGGCTAAGAACACTTGGCTGGGAGGCCTGCGGGTTGCGGTGTACGTGTACGTGTGTGTGTGTGTGTGTGTGTGTGTGTGTGTGTGTGTGTGTCTGTGCTGGTGGTGCCGATATGTAAAGCAGCTGGCGGCTCTGGGCGGGGCCTGGGCTTCATGCAAATGAACGAGGCGGAGTTACACTGAGGCTCCGCCTCCCTCCCCCGCAGCTGGGGCCAGCGGTGCCAAGCACAGCTGGACCAGCGGCAGCAGCTGGGCGAGTGACAGCCCAGCTACGCGCGCGCGGCCGCCGCCAGAGCCGGCGCGAAGGGGCAGCGCGGCCCTGCGGTCCCCGGGCGGCAGCAACGGCCGCCTAGTTCCGCGCCTCTCCGGGCTTGCAGCCCCACGGTCCCGCCGCCCCGGGGCCGCCACCTCTCGGGGCTCCCCCCAGTCCCCGCGCGCGCAAGATGGCTGACCCGGCTGCGGGGCCGCCGCCGAGCGAGGGCGAGGAGAGCACGGTGCGCTTCGCCCGCAAAGGCGCCCTCCGGCAGAAGAACGTGCACGAGGTGAAGAACCACAAATTCACCGCCCGCTTCTTCAAGCAGCCCACCTTCTGCAGCCACTGCACCGACTTCATCTGGTGAGAGTGCGCCGCGCGGGCCACCTGCCTGGGGCCCTAGAGGGCAGCGACACGCATGGGGACCCCTGTTGTTGCCCCCGGGGGGAGGAGCCGTGTGATCATCCCCATCCCGCTGGACCCTTCTGCCCTGCGCCCCCGGATGGCCAATCCCTCAGGTGCTGGGTCCTCTGGTCTCAGACGGCTGGCCGCCAGGCGCCTACTGCCCTCTTGCACTCTGTCGCCCGAGCGCCTAGGGACAGCGCTGCAGGCGCCTTTTCGACACCTGGCTCAGGGCGCAGTGTAGCTGTCCCTCCTCGGCAGGGCAGCTCCGCGGGTGTCTTTCTCGCCTGGGGTTCCCGATCTTTCTGCCTCCTTCCGGGCTCGAGGAGCTCTCACCCTCACCCCTCCTTTCCGGGGCAGCTCCCTGGGGTGTCCTTTACTTCCCTGGGGCGTGGAGCATCCTTTCCTCTGCGTCCCTAGAGCAGTGCCCTGGGTTATCTCTTACTTCGCCTCCAGAGTCCTGAGCCCCCTTTTCATTGCTTGGTCCTCACTCTCACGTCGCTGCAGGGCCCTTTTCTTTTCTCTGCCCCTCCAGGCATGGGGCGACCTTTCCTCCCGCCCCCTAGCTCCTCAGGGGATACCACCGTGGTGAAGTCCCTCTCATCCTCCCTCTAGACAGGTCCTTTTCTCTTTCCTAGAGGGTACTCCCGGCATCTCCTTAGGCAGATATCCAGCCCGCCTTCCGCCCCCACCCGGACGGAAATGCACCCTCTCATCCTGCCACCTGGTGGTCGTGGTCTCCTCTGTACTGCAGGGGAGATGTGAGGTGGGGGTTACTGCCAAGCTCCGGTAGTGTACCTCCCAATCCCATCCAAGGTGGAAGACACCTTGGAGACTGAGCTGTAGCTAGGAGGTTGCCCCTGGGGTACAGGAACAGTGGGAAGGGAGAGGGTGACTGTGTGAAACTAGCTGGTAATTGGACCCCTCAGACTGATACTCCTCCTTGTGCTTTTACAGGGGCTTCGGGAAGCAGGGATTCCAGTGTCAAGGTAGGCTCTGTGGCTCTGTGGATGCCGATGGTGGGAAGAGAGAGTAATACAGACTTCAAAGATGTGGTCGAGTTAGGCAGAGTGAAGTAATCCTGCCTGTCAGAGTGACCTCCCAGGCTAGGAATCCTTCACCGCCACCAAAGGGTCCTTTTAAGGGGTGTGTATTTGGGCCAATGATACGATACACCATCCAGGAAAAGCCAGTGGAGCTCCTGGAAGGCCCTAAAAGTCAAAAAGTGCATCCATCCCGCTGCCATCCGAGCATTCTCTAGGGACTGCGAGCCCTGCTTAAGAAATGTCTTCAAGGACTCTTGTGTGTGGAGGGAACCTCTTTCTTCCTAATTCCAGCCCTTTCTTGCTCATTGCTCTCCCTTACCTCCAAGGAGGAGGGTCTGCCTCTTTCCCCTGCTTTGCAGGTGTGGCTGCTTCCTCTGTAGATGGCGCATCCCCCTAGAAAAGCAACTGTGTTTTCCCCTGGGCCTCCTCTGTCTTTGAAAGGGGTGGTTCCAGATGGGTGCCTCTGGGATCCTGCCTGAGGTTGCCCTTTTTAACATCTGAGGAGGCTGCTTACCTGTGTTCTTGATTCTGACTCGAGAGCCATGATGTCAACCAGGGGCGTCTAATCAAATATCAGAGACTTGGTGGCCTCTCTTATCTCTAGGGTTTGTGCCTACAAGATGGACTGTGGACTGAGAAATGCAGCTCAGGAGAGTGCTTGCTTTGTGCCTGAGAGGCTCTGACACAAAATGGGAGAGGGGGAAAGATAGGTTTTAAATTGAATCTCTAAAGATGTAGCCTTGTTTAACCCTTAGGATGCCATAATAGTTTGTGAATTTCTCTCTCTCTTCCCTCTGTCCCTGTCTCTCCGTCTCTGTCTCTCTGTCTCTCTGTCTCTCTCTCCTCTCTCTGTTTCTGTCTCTCTCCATCTCTCTCTCCATCTCTCTCTCTCTCTCTCTCTCTCTCACACACACACACACACACACACACACAGAGCATTCAACTTGTTGAATACTGACTCTACTTTCATGCTGAATCAATCATTTGGAACTGAGGTCATCCGTTTACCAGAACAGACATTAGAGGCTTTGCCTCTGTTCAACACTGGCCTTCTACTTCTGACCCCCTTAGCCTCTTGAATTTACAGGTTTGTTTCGCCCCTCTCCCTTTAGGCCAGGTGTGGTTGGGTTTGGTCACAAGTGGTTCTGTATCTTCTCCTCCCAGCACCTCCTCCCCCTCCTACTTTTTCCTTCCCCTTTCTATCTCCTGGTTCCCTGCTCTCACTCAGATTCACTTTGTGCCCAGACTGACCTTGACCTGAATGTTCTTCTGTCTTCCTGTATTAGTCTCCCAGGTGTTGGGAATACAGGTGTTCTCAGGGTCGAATTGCCGTCCTCCACCCTGTGAACTGGCTTTAAATCTGGAGAGGAAAGTGTGTGGGTGTGGAATAGTCTGAAGTGAGACAGTAGTGCCCATGGATAACTTTGCCTTGCACCATTGCGCTGCATGCAAAAATCAAAAGACCCCAGTGCTCAGAGGTGGCTTTGGGACATGCATGGGCCCAGCTGCCCTAAGCTGAAGGCTTTTACTGAGTTCTGGAGTGGGACAGGAAGTTTCCAGCCTCCTCTGATGAGATCCGGAGCCTCAGTTTTACACAGCACATGGAAGGACTGCCAAGTCCCTGCCGGTGGCAACAGAGTCAGACCAGTGGCACCGTCTGGATGGTTTTTCTAGAACTTCATCTCACTCTCTCAAACAGAACACCCAGAGTGGCTCGGTGTCGGGACTGTGGAATCTATGAGGTTGCCTTTCACTTGCATGAATTGGTTTCTGTTTTTGTCTCTTGCCGAGGTCAGGGGTGATTTTTTAAACACTGTTTCTGTGGCTCTCCTGTGCCACCTGCTCTGCTGTTATTGATGGCTGGGAAAGTCAGCTTTGGAATGTGCGGGGGACGGCACATATGGAGCAGGAGATCCTTTTATTCAAAGCCTAGGATTTTTTTTTTTTGGCACAATGAGAAAAAAATCAGAATGAAAGTTTTCAAGAAGTATGATCAACTTTAGGGATAAGACTTTTTCAGAAGCTGGCAGTGTATTTGCCTCCTGCGCTCGACTCCCTGGGTTCCAGGGAACAAAAGGAAAGGGGGAGGGGGGTAGGTATTTTCAAAATCATTTCTCTTTTCATTGTTTCACCCCTTAGCTCTCTGAACATCTGGCCCTCTGTTACTGCTTTGACGGTCTACTCCATCTGACTTAGAGTGGGTAGGAGGAAGAGGGGGTGGGGCAAATTGATGGGCCCTGAACTGAGCTGCTTAGAGTGGGGCACAGCCTAGAAGGCGGGAGGGAGTTTATCACTGGTACAGTGTTGCTTGGGACTAATTCTGGAACCACAGATGAGCTCCTTTTATATGATTATTTTTAGTACCTGGTGCCTGATATCTTACCTTAAAGTGAATTTACTTAAAACAGGACCAACATTATAATAGAAAACAAACAGAGTTTATTCTTTTACCTAAGTCAACAGTTCAGAGGTCTGGTCCTTCAGTTTTCTATGCTGCTGTCCCAGAGAGCAATAGTTATCTCACAGCTCAAGAAGATACTGGATTCTCCAGGCATCAGGCCTCCTTTTAGCCAGCTGGGACAGGAAAGGGACAAAGTAAGTCAAAAGACACATCATTTTCAGTGGCTCTTAGGGATGTTGCCATGAGAGACTTTGCTATATACTCTGTATATATTAGCTAGAGTAGAACCCAATGTATGTCCACGCCTTGTTGCAAGGGAACCTGCAGGACAGTAGTGTTCAGCTTAGGTAACACATTCCCAGCCAGCAATGGAGGGAGGGGTGTTTCCATCTCAAAGGTGGAGGAAGCAGAGATTGGCTAACCCCTCAGGATGCTGTGGGAGGATCCCAAGATTGAGAAGCCTTTGCCACTGCCCCAATGCTCCAGTAGCTGTCATGGAGATTGGGGTGCAGGACAGAGCATCCAGGAACCACAGGGAACTACAGATTTTTATAGACTTGGGAAACTTTCTTTTTTGTTTGTTTGTTTTTTTGTTTTTTTGTTTTGTTTTGTTTTGTTTTTTGAGACAGGGTTTCTCTGTGTAGCCTTGGCTGTCCTGGAACTCACTTTGTAGACCTGGCTGGCCTTGAACTCAGAGATCTGCCTATCTCTGCCTTCCGAGTGCTGGGATTAAAGGCGTGCGCCACCACACCCAGCTTGGGAAGCTTTCTTAAGAATAGACTTTTTGCTTTTGTACAGCTAAAGGACAAAACTCTCGGTTAACTGCCAATGACTTACCCACTCTCCTCCCTCTTTCTTTGATAATGCCTCTGCTGACAGAGGATCCCTCTTGTGAAATTGCACACAATTTGGGATTAGAAATGGGATCCATTATACCACAGGACAAACCTTTCTTTCTCTAAGGCACTCTTTTTAACAATCCTAGAGCCTGCACGCTGTGCTTAAATTCTAATCAACTCACTGATCACTGGGAGGAATTCAACTTTTATCCAAAGAAAGACTTTGCAGTTTGACAGAGAGGAAACTTTTTTTTTGTTTTTTGTTAAAGGAAGTCATTTCAGTAGAAATAGAGAAGCATTAAGATGTTCAGATCTAGATGTTTAAAGCACGTGCTTAGAACCAGACAGACATGGATTCTGATCCCTGATCTTGTATCTGCTCACGGTGTGACCTTGGGGAGTCCATCTCCACACTGTAAACTTGTTCGCCATCTTGGTGAAAGAGGACACAGTGACTCCTTTGTAGAGCTCTGGGGTAAAGTAAGTAGCTAAGGAGAAATATCCACCATGAGGGTAAACAGCTCAAAGTAAGATGATTGTCGGTACTTGATTAGTGGTGGGAAAATGTGCCGAAGCAGGGCAGAGCTGACTGGAACTCGGGAAATGACTGTGCCTGTTTCATGTGCTCAGACGGGTGTGTTTCTGTGAGACCTCGGGTAATATCAGCCAGTGTATACTTCAGTGTCTGGACCCAGAATGCATGGTTTCCCTCATGAGAAAGATCTGAACTTGCCCTGGACTCTCAAAAAGCCCGGGGCCACTGTTTTTCTGACTAAAAAGAACTAGACTTAATGATTCTAACGAGGAAGCCCTTTCACCTTCCCTTGGTGGATTCGAAAACATGTTTTTAGCTTCTTGCTTGAATTATTTAAAAAAGAGAGAAAACAAACTAGGTGTCACATGAACCTACAGCTGTCGTCCTCCCTCAATAGATACGCTATAGAATACAAGTTTTCATGTAGTTTATTGTTAACATCTACAGATTAGAATATGCAATTAAAACAAGAATCAACAATTATATGAATTGGGGCTAGGGGTGGCTCAGTGGAAGTACATGCAAGGTCTTGGGTGCTATCCCCCACCTTGAAAAACAAAAGGACATGAGAAATATTAACTCAAAGGTCATTTTATTTTGGCCACATTTGTCTCTGTGTACTTATATTGTTACACGGAGTAGTATGGGTTGAACTTTCTCAGTCAACTGAGAATCAGCACGGCGCCCTGCAAAGTGGTAACCGTGGCCTGGGTGGCTCTCCCCCAACCCCCGTCCCCCGAAGCTTTGTTACTGAACAGTGGAACACCTTCCCAAGTGAATACAGAAAATACGACCTTTGGAAATATGGTTGGTGTGATAATCAAGTTCTTTGACACTCATACAAAATATATTATTTCCAATACTAGTGATTCTCCAGGCCCCACCTGGACCAGATAAAGTATGTAGATAGTGCATCGGAGTCAGTGTGAAAAGCCATGAGAGTGTGACTGGGCAGAGACAGCTGAGCATTTGATGTTAATTGATGTAGGGCTGGAGAAGGTGGCTTAGCAGCTCAGAGAGTGCACTACTCCTGCAGAGGACCCAGAGTCAGGTCCTATCACCCACAGCAGGTGACTCACAACTACTCATAACTGCACCTGCAAGGGGACTCTATGCTTCCAGTCTCTGTAGGCACTTGCATTCACATGTATGTGCCCCACCCCATACACCTAACTCAAGATAATAAAAAATAATTGTAAAAAGAAAGTGGCTTACATCCATGTTGATATTGGAGTCTTTCCTTTCTCTGCCCTTCCCTGCTTCTCTTCCTTTCTGTCTCTGTTTCCTTCCCCACCCCACATGTTGCACACACATATAAAAATAGATCTGTATGTCATAAGTTTGAGATTATGCATGGTGCTACTTTTTAGCCATGGAGAGTCCAATCATCAAGTACCATTTCAGACTCATGTCTGGTCTTCTGGTTCTGCAGACCAGTCTGTCCTTGGTGGGCAGCAGGGTCAGCTAGAAAGTTCACCTCCTAGGTTGATGCTTTCCAATGCTAAGAATATATATATATATATATATATATATATATATATATATATATATATTGTAGTATGAAATTATTGACTTCATTCATCCAGTCTCTCTAGTTGAAGTTGTGTGATATTCCATAGATGGAATGTTAGGCCTTTTTAAAATGGAGACTACAACATCCCCAGTGTTTATGTATGACATTTGGAAGTGTGATGTCTGCTTAAAAATCCTGTAGGAAATTTGTCTTTTAACCATACACACCCATCTACCTACTTTCCCACATATCCATCCATGCATGCGTGCATGCATGCATCCATCCTTCTGCTCACCCATCCTTCTGTCCATCCAAGCATCCTTTAAAATCGTATCCAGTAACTGACTTCGATGTGTATGGAATAATTTTAGGTGACAGGACCCAACAGTGAATGCTACTGTGAAGGTTCCTCATGTGTTAGTATAGGAAGGGGAGATATGACTTACCACAAATGATTTTTTTAAACCAAGATTTAATTTTACCTTGATGGAAATCTACCAGATGCTATGATAATGTTTCATGAGAGGCTCACCTATGTAATGTTTCAAGGTTGAGTTGGGGTCATTCCATCCAAGAATTAAGCTTAATTAATTAATTAATTCTCACTTTCCATTCTGAGTTGTCAAGGATCCAGAGCTAATAACCTACATTGTGAGGTATGTAAAGATATGCATTATCTCAGAGACATTCTTGGGGGAGCTCCCCAACTTTCTGCTTGTATGGTTACCTATCAGGAGAGAGTCCTTAGACAAAGGACCTCAAGATGAAGTCTTAGCGTGACAGCCAGAGAGCTCCAGATCCCCACAGTAACTCAGATAGTGAACTGACTTCCTTTTTGTCTAGGGGTTACAGTTTGAGGTAGCTGTTCTAAAGCAGAGAAATCAGACAATTTCAGGGGTGGTAGATCAAGTCAGCTGGTAGATGGGAATGTAAATACAAAGAAAGAGTGGGCATCGAGGGATTTGTCAGCTGAAATTCAGTTTCAGGGACTTGAGGCTGCGTGTATTGCCCCAGATACTATACGGTACCAGTCCTCTGCCTTACAGTTTCTTTCTCTTTTGGAAGTGATGTTTGTGAAGTCGTTTCACGGTTAACAGCATTGAAGCACACATGGAGAAAGATGCTGTGTTGGCTCTCTTCCCATCTTTCTGATTTCATTTGGGAGAGTGTTTCATGGTGGTGCTAACATGTCTTTAATGACTACATAGACCTGCGGCCCGGTAAATATCCACCGAGTGTTCTCAGTGAGAGCAGGAGGGCATTTTCATTTGTTCCTGCAGAGCACCTTGCTTCTTTGATGATTCATTTGTTTTCCACAGTTACCCACCATTGAGTCAGTCTTCTTCTACCCCTGCCTTTGGTTTAGTACTAGCTGCACCTCCTTGTGACCAGGCAAGGGGCGCTTCAGTGATTTTCTTGGAAGTTCTCGGATGTGCTGGAGGAAGCTCAGAGATCCAGATGTCTCAGCCTTCTGCCTTCTGAGTGGTGAGATTACAGGCACATGCTACCAATGATTCTGTCTCTCCATGACTCTATTTCCTGGGGGCAGGTAAAACATAATTCCAAGAAGAAAATACCCATCCAGCTGTTTGCCTAGTTCTTTCTCCATCCAACTCAGTTATACACTCATGCATTGAGATCCTATCACATATCAAATGCTGCTCTAGGCATTGGAAGCAGAGTAAGAAACAGAGTACCCACCTTCATGGAATTAGCATCAAAATAGAAGGACAAGAATATAGAGAGCGTAGAATGAACACATAGTACACAGCTACATTGCACTAGGGACGTTGAAGAGAAAGAAGACACAACTCTTATGAAGGAAGTATATCACATGGCTGGTTAGTTCTGATATATAATCCAAGGTGCTCTACAAAGGGTGTAAACACACTTAGTGTGGCCTCGCTATTCCTTGGAGAGAGGTAGAGAGGATTACATAGATGAGGTAACATTTGAGAACAGTTTTACCAGAAGAGTAGGAGTTCCTAGAGTGACAAGGGGGTGGGGACAGAAGAGAGTACATGTGGAGCAATGGAGGAGAGAGAACAGGGTGCCTGCAAGGAACAGGAAGAAGGGTATGTGGGAGGAGTTGGTGGGAGATGACGATCACAGAGCCATGCCCTAATGTGTGGATCTGATACAGGCAAGCTTGGCCACTAAGAAGTGCTTGTTGTCATTGTCTTAAGGTGGTGTGTGTGTGTGTGTGTGTGTGTGTGTGTGTGTGTGTGTGTGTGTGTGGCGGGGGTGTGCGTAGTGAAGTGGCCAAATGCTTCGAACCAGCATGAGATGCCGTTTGAAACAATCAGCTGTGACTCAGATCCTGAAGTTCCAGGCTTTGGAGGTCAGCTGGGATGGAGGACACAGCTACTGAGGAGTGATGAGGACACAGCTACTGAGGGGTGATAGGGACACAGCATTGAGTGCACAGGGACCACTGTTATGTTCTGAATCCTAAGGAGACATTTGGAATTTCATGTCCACCATATTGTTGACTGATCTATTTTGGGGTGGTGGTGGTGGTGGTGGTTACTAGGTTATTTTTGTGGTGCTAACAATAGGGATGCCTGTCTTCACTGCGTCCTTTGGCGCAGAGGACCATAGAAATGATTCTTCCTCTGAAAGGAATCCTCCCACTCCTCTCTCTCTGGGCTGCTGCCAATCACCCAACAGCACATGCTGATGGAGCACGTGTGGAGCAATGGTGACAGGTATGTGCTTGCAGAACAGAAAAGGTTTTGGTTGAGGGCGGTGGAGCTGCGTAAGAGGGCTTGCTGTGCAAGCATGAGAGACTGAGTTTGAATGCTTGTAACCTAGGAGTTGGACAGGGCAGAGACAAGGATCTCTGCAGCTTGCTGATCACCAGCGTAGCTCCAGGTTCGGTGAGAGACTGTCTCAAAGGAATAAGGTGGAGAGTGATCGAACGGGACGCTGGACATCCTCCTCTGCCTTCCACATGCACATGGACATACACACTTGCATGTACACATATGTGCATGTACACATGCTCAAAGAGGTAGGGGGGTTGGCTTAAATCTTGGTCTCTTACTGTGAACCTTGACTTAGCCTCTTGAGGCTTCTGTTTCCTCACAGGGACAGGGAAGTGGAAACAGGATCTGGTTTCCAGGGCTCTTGTCAAGTGTTCCATGGGCATCTTGGTTGACACACAGAAGGCCGTTCATACATGGCGGGTGTTGCTGTTCTTGGTTGGGTCCTCTCCTTGTCCTTTTTTGGGGCTGTGAGATGAGTCCTCCCTGTCAGGAGATGACTGGGGAGTGGATGTGCTGAGCCTGCCTGCTTGGCAGCTGACCATGGAGCTGACCATGAGCATAGCTCGGCAGGGACAAGAAAGGTGGTGGTGAGAAGGGCTGAGTGTCAGGCTGATCAGAACCCCTTCCTGCCTAGTGATGCTTTAATTAGTTGAATTGAGACTGGTGGGTGAGTCCCCATCTGCCCACTTTTGAAAATGTATTGATAGCATTTCAACATCAAACAGATTTCTGATTCTTCAGTTTTCCTTTCTCTTTGTTCCCTTGGTGGTTGGCACCAGTCTCCTGTAGTCCAGACCAGCCTCCAGGCCTCTAACTTGCTGATGCTGTGTTTGAACTCCCAATCCTTCTCCCTCCACCTCCTGAGAGCTGGGTTATCTTTCCTTTTCATCGTGGGTTCTTTTACCTTTCAAAGGAATATTTTTGATCTCTTAGGGGCTGAAGATACTTGCAAAGAGCATGTAAGAGCTGGAAGTTGCGATCTGAAAGATGTTGGTTTATGATTTTTGTGGCTAGTTCTTATGTTGGAAATCACCCTGCTCTTTGTATTGGTGGGAATCATTCATTAGAATGCATATATATACAATTTCTTTCCCTTCCTCTCCCTCTCTCCTTCCCTCTGTGTGTGTATGTGTGTGTTTCAGACAAAGCCTCACTGAATAGCCCAGGCTGGCCCTGAACAGCCCAGGCTAGCCCTGAACTCACCATCATCACGCTCTTCATTGCCTAAACTTCCTGAAGCCAGTCTGATTTTTCTCTCCAGGGCTGCCTCCTCTGACTGCCTTCCATTCTCAGGCAGTGGCAGGATGGAAGCCAGGATCTCTGCCTTGTGATTGTTCTTGTTTTTAAGTCACCTCCTCTGCCTTCATAGTTCAATTTGAAGCAAGAAGATGGAAGCCCTTTGAGGCATACACAAGGGGTAGAAAACATTTCTCCTCTCTGCTGCTGACCACCAGAGAAGTCACTGCCACACTGAGACTGCTAGTTTGGGTTTGAGGGTCATGAGAACTGGGGGGTTCATCCATGAGTAAGACTGTTGGCCTCTATTGACCAGGGCCACCTTACCTACCTTTCATACAAAGCCTTTGATTCTCCTTCCACTGCTGGGGAGGGGCATCTAAGACCTTGTTTCCTAAGCCTTTGCATGGCTCAAGCTTTGCTTGTTTGTGCTCTCCAGGGTCTTCTGTGTGATTGCTTCCCTGTGCTCTCTTATTTTTCTCTCTTCTGGGCAGAGACTATCCTTTGTGATCCCGACGCTTCTCATTCACCATGCCACAGGAGGTAGCTGCTAATTAGCCATTTTACCCAGGAAGTCCTTATTTTACTTCATGAAGACAGGGTCTTGCTTGCCCAGTCTGGCCTCAGGCTTGCAATTCTCCTTCCTCAGCCACAAACCAATGACACTTGGCCAAAAGGCCCAGGCTTCTAAACTACCGAGGCTGGTCCTGAAAAATGTTAGCTGGGGCTTTTCAGCTTTGCATACGGAAATGACATCTTTCTGGGAGACAGGCACCTTCTGGCGTCAGAAGGATGGTGCTGTTTGTCTCCTTAGGGGTGACATCTGCTTCCTGTTTCAATGTTGCCTAGCTGCTGAAAACGATAATAAAGAAGCCAGGGCATTCTGACAATTTTCCCACCCAATAATTTAGTTCTGTTAATGCTTGGAGAACTGGAGTTCACAAACTATATTTAGAACTTAAAAATGTAAAACTCTCTATTAGTCAAGGTATTAGTGGGGATCTCTTAAAGCTACTGTAATGGATAAGCCTCAGTGTCTCTGAGGTTTAACAGAACATTTGCATCTCATTTGCATCAGAGACACCACCCCAACCCTCCATGCAGGTGATCCTGACCAGGCAGTCTTCATGTGGGGCCTTAGAACTCTCTCTCCTTGGACCAATGAGTTGGAGAGAGAGCATGTGAGAAAACACATTCATTCCACAGCCTTTCTGCTCTGGAGGGACACCTGTTACTTCTGCTCACATCTGTGGATCAGAACTCAGGCACTGGGCAACACTGGCTGTAGGTGGGGCTGGCAAGAAAAGAGTGGGCAGAATGGAGTGACCAGCTTTGTCTGGTAGTAAAGGGAAATAGGTTTTGGTGAACACAATAGATCTTTCCTCAGCCTCCAAAGTCTCCTTTTTTTCCATCTTCCCTTTAGAACTATGTATCCTGTCTTCTCTCCCACTTGACCAACCAAACTGTGATGTGAAACATAGTATCCCTGTACCTTACCTGGTGCACTTTGTGGGGAAAGCAAGTTCTGTCTGTTTTTTCCCCCCATTAATTAATTTAGTTATTCACTTTACATTCTGATCTGTCTGTTTTTAAAGAGTGAGATAAGGTAGCATTCTTACTGTTTTTAGCAGTTAGAAAAATCTGGTTCTTGTTAGAATTTCCGGATCTCTCAATAAACCAGTTGTCAAAAATAAGATTTGTTTGAGTTTTAATTGTGTGGATATGTGTATAGGCATGTGGATGCAGGTGTCTGTGGAGGCCAGAAGAGGGCGTCAGGTTACTTAAAGCTGGTGTTTAAAGGTGGTTATAAACTACCCAATGTAGTGCTGGACCTTTTCTAAGAGTGTCTACTTGCTTGAGCCAACCTTCTAGTTCTTAAGGACTAGGATTTATGTGTGTAGGCATCCTGAACACTGGCTGATTCAGGGCTAGGCAATGGTACTTTTATGTATCATTCTTTGTTCGTAAGTTTTCCTCCCAGCCTCTCAAATCAATGATTCATTATTGCGTAACAAAGACTGGTAGAGTAAAATAAAGCAATTTTGCTGAGCACTATTTCCTGGGGTCATTAAGTTGGGCTAGGCTCAGTCTGGCAGTTTGTGTGTTCTTGGCTGGTCTTAAGCACAGACTTGGGCCTCACCTGGGATGTGTGGGACATGGGAGGTTTTTCTTTATTATCTAGTGGGTCACTCCCAGCTTAGGCACGAGGTGGTGGGTGCATTCCCCAAACATGAGTTGAGGGGACCCTCGGAGGTGGTGGAGGGCCTTCTTTTCTTAGCAGAAGCAAAGTGTAAGCTCACTCTCGGGGAAAAAAAAAAGAAAAGAAAAAAATAGAAGAGAGTAGAGACCTTGCTCTTGATGGGAGGAAGCCGTGAATAGTTTGGGACGTCTTTGGAATCTAGCACACCAATTTTAATGTGTCTCTGAAACATGTTCCAGTTTAGTGTCGGTTTCCCAAAATGAACTTGAGCCTACAGCAGGCCACAGTGGAAATGCCTCCTGCTCATACCTGGTAAGATGGTCCTATGTCCTTTGACTACCTCGGCTCACTCTACGACACACTCATGTCGGTTCCCGAATCCTGTGAATTAAGAGGGTGGTAATGGTGACCCGAGATATTAGTCAATGGGGGTTTGTGAACCGTGACATAGGTCACACACTCTCAGTCTCGCTCCTCGTGTGCGGAGACGAGGGCTCCTCTGTCTCTAAGTTCTTCCTCTGTCTCATGCAAGGGAGTTTGTGTGACATTCTCTGGCCTGTGGGACTGTAGAAGTGTGCAGGGATGCAGACATGGTCTTGTGCCACCCTGATTAAGGTCATAGGTTCAGACATCTGCGTCTTCACTGATCACATGCCTTGGGTGTTTTACTTACTTGTAGCCTTTTGATTTTTGTCTCTGAAATGAAGATAATGCTGTAATCTGCTTTCCCGGGGTGCCATTGGATTAGATAAGATCGGGGCATACAGAGAGCATATGACTGACTGCTTGTTGTATGTTAGCACTGAGAAGACAGAGATGGTCTCAGAATGTCCCTGTGAAGATGTCTTAATGGGCACTAGTCTCAGCTCTCCTCCCACACCCCCAGTTTGTATCATTGATGACGACTGCATGAGGGTGGTTCACTGGATGAATAACTCGATGCCCATAAGGCACTGGGGAAGTAGGAAAGGGAGGTGGTACAGTCATTGGAATAGGAGACAAAGCTGGTCCCGTGGCTGAAGCTGGGGGATTTTGTTAGAACTAAGAGTGTGTGTGTCAAGCAGGGGTGACTGAGAAGGCAGCTGAGTGGTAGATTATTTGCTTAGGGTACACAAGATCCTGCATTTGATCTCCAGGAAAACATCTCTCTCTCTCTCTCTCTCTCTCTCTCTCTCTCTCTCTCTCTCTCTCTCTCTCACACACACACACACACACACACACACACACACACTCATGTGCATGCACACACACACTCACACACATGCACACACACTCACACACATGCACATCCATACAAACACACACACATGCACACCCATGCACACACTCACACACACATGCCCATGCACACACATGTACACACATACACACATACACACACATGCATGCACACACACAGAGACTTAGAGAGATTTACAGACTATGGGGGCACACGCACCTTACAACTGACCCATCTCTCCAGCTCCTCTTCTACATTTGGTTTTCACTACTGTGGTTTACCACTCACTGGAGGGCTACAAAATCAATTTAGTAAGTCAGGTATACTATGAAAAATCAGAATAGAAAAACTATCAGAATGCCTCAGCCTTGGGAAGGGTAAGTATGGCTTCATGAATCTTTTATTTCGTGTGTTCCTATGCAGGCTCGGGTGAACTGGGTCAGACATAAATGGCATTTCTACCGTGGGTAGACAGCATGGTTTGAAAGTCTCTCTGAAGAGCGTCAAGAAGAAGCCTTGGAGGCTCATGACATTGGCCCAGGGACTGTGGAGGCTAAATTTATTTTTAGGGATACAAATGCATTGTTTTGAATTCTTCATAATTAGAATTTCCCTCTCACTCTAACACACTATCCCAAGATTATTTTGGTCGTCTTCCTTGAACATTAACACATCGCAAACAAGCTCCTTTTTCCTCCAAATTGAATGTTAAGTATAGTGTATCACATCTTTACAAATGGAATGAGTGGTTTGGGTAGACCAGCCTGGTCTGAACTTCTGTTGGGGTTAAGTGTCAGATTGATGTGACAAGCAAGAGGTGTCCAGAGATTGCAAAGAGAAGGAACTGCTTATGGGGGTAATGTGGGCTGCGAAAGAAGTGTTTTATAAGCAGAACCTTCCCGGAGGGAGGGGAGGTGTGTAGGGGTGCACAGAGCAGTCCGGAGGGGTGGCGCACACAGTGTGCCAGCATCAAGGTGGGTCAGGTCCCTGTGGTGGGACTCTGCAGAGGATTGCCTCCAGCTGGAGCTTGAATTCACCGTGTGTTTATATACTCTGCAGTCCCTGGGTAGGTGGCAGCCCCAATGACAGCTGGCCTCATTCTCTTTCCCTTCTGGCTTTCTCTGATTTGGGGCCCAAGGACCACAGGGGGCCAAAATGCTGCAGATGGGACAAAAAGTCAAGTCCAAGAAAAAAAATGAAATCAGGGTTAGGGAGGTGGTGATGAAAAAGAGTGGAAGGAGGGGGAGAACAGAAAGAGAGAATGGAGTGGGGAGAGAGGAGAGAAGGAGGGAGGGACAGAGGGAGGGGTAGAGAGAGGAAGAGAGAAAGAGAGAGAGGAGAGGGAGAGGGAGGGGAAAGAGGAAATGGAGAGGGGGAGAGAGGAGAGAGGGAGGAAGGGATGGAGGAAGGGATGGAGGAAGGGAGAGATAGAGATATATATATAGAGAGAGACAGAGACAGAGAGAGAGGGAGAGAGAGAGATTGATTCTGCAGTACCTAGAAGGGCCTAATTTGTTGGACAGATGAGTCAAAGGAATTTTCCATTTCCTGGACATCCTCACGTAAGATTCTTCCCGCAGCTGACTCAGGCTGACATTTATTGAGTGCTCACCGTGTGCCTGGCCCTGTTCTAAGTACTTTACATATATTAACTTATTTAATCAGTGCATCAGCCCCATGCAGCAGCCGCTGCTACTGTTCTTGGAACATGCTGAGAAAAAAAAAGGAACCACAAAGACTTGAGAGATTTTTCCAAGCGTATACACAGTTACGATCCAAACGCAGACCGAGCTTCAGGATTGTTTAAAAGGAAGGTAGTGCTCTGGAGCCGCGGAGGCGACAGTGATGTTGGTAGTGACTGTTGTGCTGCTGCTGTGGTCCTGATGATGGTGATGGAGGTGTTGATGACTGTTGATGGTGATGATGATCGTGAGGATGGTGATGATGATGATGGTGTTGACAGTATTGATGGTGATGATAGTGTTGGTGGTTATGATGATGGTGTTGATGGTGGTGATGATGATGATGGCAATGATGTTGAAGCTCCTAATGTTTGAATCCTTCCAATGAGCTGATCATTTCACAAATTTTACCCCTTTGAGTGTTCACAACTTCCACTAAGATCTGTCAATAATATTATCTCCATTCACACGTGAGAGAACTGGCTCGGAGAAGAGAAGCATGTCTTAAAGAACTGAAGAGCCCAGACTGAATTCACAGCTCTTTGAATCAGAGTTTGAGTTTCCAGACACCAAAGTGAAAAGCACAAGATGGCCCAGGACAGGAAAGGATGGCACAGGCAGACTGCAGCAGCCATCGTGAAGGGAAGTGGAAGGCATCTGGAAAGAACAATGTTTCCGGTTCAGTCTCCCCCTGCTGAGGAAGCTCAAACCTCAGTAGATCTTAGTCTTAGTGTATGTAAGGCGTTTAGAACGCTGTTTTCAAGTTTCTCAATATTCCTTTGGCTACAGGCAGCTGAGTTCTTCAGGCCTAAGTTTTCTGCTAGGAGGGTATCTTGAGTGCTATGCAAGTTCCTTAGTCATTTGGAAGGAAAGGGATTGCACACAGTAGGCGCTTTAGTGGGACCTAATACTTCCCCACAGAGCTGAGCTGAACTGGATGCTTCACACATCTCGCTGGAGGCCCGAAGCAAGAAGCATGATAGGAAGCAAGTCCATTAGTAATTCTGCAAGGCAGCTGGGGTCGAGAGGTGTTAAGTGGCCTGCCCAAGACCTCAAAGCTAGGAAGGACAGATGTTTATTTGACTTATGAGCAGGTTGCATCTCAACAACCCCACTGTGAATTGTAAATACTTTGAAGTTGAAAGTCAATGCCATTAACCTATGGAACAGCACAGCTTAGCAACCAGCACACTGCGTTGAGTATTACCGCAGCATCGTATGAAGCTGCATATTATGGACAAGGATCACAGTTCAAAATTCAAAATGGGGTTTTAGAGAATTCTCTACTGCTTTTGTACCAACATAAAGTAGAGCAACGCCCTCCATAAATTGGGGTGTCTCTATATGTGAACAGAGTGACCAGACAAGGCAGCCATGTTCCTAGACACACAGGTTCACTAGCAGCCGTCTTTGGCCAGAGTGTGGGAGGAGGCATATCAGGGTGTGGGTTCTGATGTGGGAAGTCTGAGCTCTTTCCCCAATCCCACCCATAATAACAGGGGCTGGTGGCATAGGGTGGTCTATCTGGCATGTTCACCCGCCTGGTGTAGTATAGGGGAAGTAAGAAACAATGCATGCTTCTGCCCTCAAGCACGATGGTGGACAGACTCATAAGACAGGGTCTATGGCACACTCACGATAGCTAGGAGGGCAGGGGAAGCGGAGAGGACACAGCTCATTTCTCAGGGTTTCAGGGAGGCTGACATAGGGGCTAAGTTGGTGTCTGTGGTTTGAGGAAGAGGAGGAAGGGAGGGAGGGAAGGGGAAGGGGAGAGAGAGAAAGAGAGAGAGAGGAAGAAGGAAGAGGAGGAAGAGGAGGAAGAGGAGGAGGAGGAAGAGGAGAAGGAGAAATGTGGGCAAGGCGGGAAGAGGAGCAAGGGGGACGAGACAATGGAGGAAAGAAAGTGTTGAAGATCCCGGCTTCAGGTTGACTTGGAGATTTTCAGGTTGACTTGGAGAGGAGATTTTGATGGGTAGGGAGAAAGCAAGGAACTCTGACGAAATGACTTCTAGGTTCAAAGATGAGCTCAGCTCTTCCTAAGGTTAGAGACTGCCATCTTTTTTTTAAAATTAACATTCATATTTGTATTATTCTTATTACTACTACTATTGTGTGTGTGTGTGCACACACATGTTTGTGCCCTGAGAGGCATGTGGAAGTCAGAAGGGAACTTGGTGTGGGTTCTTCTCTCCTTCTACCATGTGGGACCCAGGGGTCTAACTCAGGTCATCAGGCTTGGCAGCAAGCACCTTTACCCAATGAGCCCTCTAGCTGGCCCAGACTGAGTGTTAAGTCAAGTGAGAGAGGAAAACTAGAGACACTGAGTAGGGATGGGTCCTGAGGAAGGCAGGAGAGAGAGTGCAGTGGAAATGTGTGGGCAGGGAGAGAGGGGAAGAGCCCAGGTGAAGACTCTTGTCTGAGGAGCCCCTGCTCCCCTGAAGTAGGAAGGAACAGAAATTGAATGTGAATTCAAGCCTGTGGCCTCATGCAGATTTTTTTCCCTCAGCTTCTGTCTTCTCCTGTGCGAATGACCAGGGTTGAATCAACTGTGCAGAGCGGTTGCAATCAAATTCAAAGGCAGCCACCTTGAGGTGGAGTGATTCCGAGAAGAGGATTCCCCCCCCCCTCAGGGCTGAGCTGGAGGAAGGACTCCAATTTCTGTACTATGTTAAGTTTTAGACACTTGTGGTGTACCCAGGTCATATGTATCCAGAGGTGACTGGGAATACAGACGAATCAGGGAGCCACGATACAAGTTACAGTTTCCCATGTTAGCAATGATGGTCTGAGACACTCGGAAACTGTGAGCGCAAACTTTGGTCTCTTGTGCTGTTTCTGTATGTGACTGTAGAGATGCAGGTATGAAAGTAACCAATAGACCAAGAAATATTTACAAGTATCTAAACCATATTCCTGGAGGTACTCAAGGGTTCTAATGAAGTACAACATTAAACATGAAATTTAATTAAAAACAATTCTTGTAGTTAGTGAGGGGACTATTGGAGTTTGGAGTTAGTATATTTTAAAACTCCCTCCTGCTTCTCTTCTTCTCCCTCTCCCTCTCTTCTTCTCCCCCTCACATCCCCTGTATTTTTTTTTTTTTTGAGACAAGGACTCACTGTGTAGCTCAGAATAGCTTGGAATTCCCAGTCCTCCTGCACTTGGGTGTTGGCATCAGAGTCAGGGGCCACCACACTCCTGGTGTGTGAAACGCCGCTGTGAGAAACTCCCACTTTCCCGCCCTACCTAGGAGAGAGAAAACGGGGGCCAGAGTCCTCCTGCAAATAACCTTTATTGATCCATGTGAAGAAGTGTGGAAAAGAGAGCGAGAGTGGGAAAGCGTCCCCAGAAATACCCACGTTCACATATACGTCAGCGTGACGCGTGCCGTCTTGGATTGGTT